>PVIH01003879.1:46038-151039 GCA_004025045.1 Sigmodon hispidus
CCCCCCCCGTACAGTTCCTGGAAAAACCACCCTACTCCTTTCCCTGTGAAAACTGTACAATAAAAAGCCTGCAAGCTTAGCAGTCGGGGTCTTCAGCTCCTGCTCTTGCCGTTGACCCATGTGCACATGAACAATCTCTCTGTCCTTTTTGCCTGATATCAGAGTCTGTCTGTTTGTTCAAGAGTCGACCCCAACACTTCTAGTTTCTACTAACTCTCTCATTCCTGATGTTTCCCTTGAAACTCATTTTAACTGTGTCATTCTTGTTTTTCTTCTAACTCATTTTAACTCTCTCATTCTTGATGTTTTCTTTCTAGCTCATTGTAACCCTTTCTATCTTTAACTTTATTGCTAGTCTTTCCCTCACAGCTTTTATACCTCAGCATAATCTTTCAGGCAAAATAAAAATTACAATGTGGTTACATTTTGTTTTTCAAATGAGTTATTACAGTAAATACAGGTAAAATATTTTTTAAAATAATTTCCCTTATGTGATTAAAAATTTTATATATTATAGATAAAAACCAAATTTTTCCTAGAACTCACATTATATTCATACCCAAGCAACTTGTTCTAGATTAGATGTATGGATAGTATTCTTCTCAGTTAGGTCTTTTACTGGCAGGCTGCATGTTATAGTTACAAAGAAAGAACTAATTGCTTTATTACTTATTTTGAAAGGTGATCTTATAAGAACTATTAAAAGTATAACAAACCTAAACTCTTAAATATAAAAAAGAATCAGTCAAGTCTACTTTAAATCTTTCGGGTGCATACCCACTCATCACTAGTTTCTCATATCAAGAGATTGAGGGCAAAAATGGACACAGAAATTATTTATTACTTTTGTTCATTAACCAATCCTAGAAAAAAAGCACATCAGCTAGCAATAACTGGGAAGCTTTGTACTTGTTCCTTGACTTTCAAGAGTTCCTCCTTTAACTGTGTGCCTTTCTGAAACTATAGGTTACCTTCTTGAGTATTGTACCTCAATGCTATTTGAATGAAACATCTTAGTCTAACTTTAACTTATTTTCAAAGCTTCGTTTCAGCTATGTTGTATTCTGAAACTTCTAAACACATCTCCCAACATTAAAGTTAAAAGAATTTAAGCTGTCTGGGACTCAATGGTTTTTCCTAATCATTAAGCTAATCCACAGTGTATATGGCTCCATATTAGAAACTCATGTGTAGTAGCAGTGTGACACTTCCTTGTTTAAATTTTTAATTATCAAAATTCTATTTAAACAAAGATTATTACTGCCATTTGGATATTATATCTTAGGAAGAAATAATCTTCATAATAATCTATAGATAAAAATTCCTAGTAGAACAAGATGTTTTCATGAAAAAAATATACCATATTACAGGCAATGTGGATCTCCCCACACTCATTCACACCATGCCAGGTAGCAGAGGCAGATGTCAGCAGCAAACATGTGAAGGACCAGAAGAAGCAAAAGACACTCTGGGGTCTGAGGTCTTGTGGCTTTGCATATCCAAAATTCATCCATGAGGGAGTTCCTTCTGGTGGGCCAACACCCTGAAGTCAATTGCCACCTGCTGTTCCTCTAACATGGCTACCGGCAAACCTTGAGGACAAAAAGCATTTTAGAACCCTGCTGATTCCAAGGACACTTCAACTGTTTAGGTTTTGTGACTCCCTCATCATTCTTTGTGCATTAAAATATCTTTGCATTAAAAATCAATCTTCTAGGTTGAGCACATGTATCATCTTCAGCAACAGTTCTAGCAGCCAACATCCTTCCATCAGACAGCATCTTTCTACCAGAGTAGTTGCACATTACCAACTAGTGAACCCTTCACCTTGATGAGATTGGCACACCTAGCACAAGTCAAGCTATATGTTAAAAGATTCTGTCTCTGCTTTGGAGAACAAATTGTATAAGCTGAGCCAATATCTTTGCTTTCTTTTGTGCCCAAATGGGAGTATTTGTAAAACGGATATATTCTGCTCTTAATGCTCAAGTTGAAAATGGCTCCAACAAGAAAACAACACTTTAATTTGAACAACAGAGAAGAAAAGGAAAGAAACCGAAGAAGCCAATTAGAAGGCCAGAGTTTTCTGAGGAAACTTGTGCAGCTGGTTGTTGGTTATAGGCTCAATAAACATTCAAAGGAATCACACATTTTTGTAGGCTATATTTTGTTTTATGTTTGTTGTACCCAAAGGCCACCAGGGACCTGGATTCTGATGCAAACACATGAGGGTCAGTTTATGTTTTTAAACAGGTTCAAATAAACCTGGTCTGAAACCCTTTGTTCCAGCCCTGTGGAGGAATTTAGCAATGAGAAGATTTTTAAAGAAGACATATGAAGTGGGGTGTTATACACCTTGGCTTTTCAGGATTGGGTAAAGGGGTACTGTGTACAGTAATTCTTGGAAACTATTGACTAAACTTTTGTTGCAAACCCAAGTTTTGAATCTACTGGATGAACTTTCATTGTGAAACCAGGTTTTGCATCCACTGGCTATCAGGCACATTCCTAAGGTCTTCCCTAGACTCTTCTCAAACCTGAACTCTGCCCTTAGGCACCAAATGGTCCTTCCTTAAAACAAGCTCTGCAATGGTACATCTATGCTTTCACATTTCATGTCTCTATTAAAACACAGATCTGATTAATGTCAAGTCGAAGAGAATGGCTGTCAACTCATCAAAGCTTTTTTCATTTGCAAATGATTCAACTCAACCAACATTTGAATAAAGCACCTTGCCAGAGCTTCTTACACTAGCATAAGAAAGATCCACCCTTCAGCTCTAATGGAGATACATAGCTTAAAGGATGACCTCCAGTCTATACCCTCAATATTTGTGTTAAGAGGACTGTTATAGAAGCTGTAGGAGGGCAATAAGTCTTTCCCCCAAACACCCTTGGAGATCTATAGGAGATAAGACTTTTAAGGACACCCCTGGTAGAACAGTTATGCATAAGAAGGATTCTACACTATGGGTACTTCCCCCAAATTTTTTTGATAGACCCCAGACTCAGGGTACTATTCTCAGGAAGGGGGGCCCCAAGAAGCCAGACTCCAGGCCAGTTGATGTAAAAAAAAAAAACAAGAGGATTTATTTCCTCTGCAGACGGGCTTCCTCCCTGCCTAGGGAGCAAGGGAGTAGCAAGGGAGGAGCAATCCCATATCTCTTTTAAAGACTAAGACCATAAAATCACCATAGCAACTGGGGCAACACATGATTGGTCACTTTAAAGGTCATACTTCAAAGTCATAAGGTTGCTCACAGTACTCATGGGGTTGCCTTAAGACCAACTGGTTAGGGGGCTTTTACAACCGGGTGTTGGTCACCGCTGTTCTGCTAGGAACTTCTGGCATTTTAATCACAGGTTCGACTATTATGTCCTATCTGAGCTGATTATGGCTATCTGGGCTGGGTCACTCTGTTTCCAGGGACAGACTTTTAAACTTTTAGTTTCTTGTTCTCATGGGGGGTGCTCTGCTGAATACCTGAACTGAATGCCTGGGTCAAGCCCTAGAACCCAGGGTCCTTCATTTTTACTAGACAAATGCATGTTTAACATATTAATTTAAGGAGCTGGAGAGATGGCTTGGGGGTTAAGAGCACTGACTGTTCTTCAGGAGAACCTGAGTTCAATTGCCAGCATCCACATGGCAGCTAACAACTGTCTGTAATTCCAAGATCTGACACCCTTACACAGTTATACATGTAGGCAAAACACCAATTCACAATAAAAAAAAATAAAAATAAAAAACAATTAAGAAAAGCTTATTCTTTCTCTCCCCTCCCCCCACTGCCCCTCTTCTTTCTCTTTCTCCTCCCCTGCTTTTCTCCGGGTACCTGCTCGCTAGGTAACTCTCTTGAATAAACTCTTATGTGGCAAAAAAAATATTAATTTAAGTTTCTACTAATTGTAAGGTGCATAAGGATTTCTAGGCAGCTAAAAGTAGATGTGGGGCAGGACTCCTGAGGCTATATGTCTCCTGAAGGTCTATAGTCAGAGAATCTCTTTTCAATGGTGTAGCCAAAGTAAGGTATCCATGTTGCTATAAACAACTCCTCATCCATGTTCCTATAAACAACCCTAATAAGGCTCATTGGGACATCTGCACTGGAAGAGAAAGAAAAAAGACATAAAAGTAAAACGGAAATGAGTTGGGAAGAGGAAAAAAGTCAGCAAGTATGAATAAGACAAGAGAATAATGAATAATGATAAAAATAAAATATACATGGCTGAAAATACTTCATGTGTTATCATGCATACATTTATATATGCTAATAAAAACATAAGATAGGAAATGAAAATAAAATGAGTAGTGTCATTGGCTATTTAAAAAAGCAAAATCCTGTTGCATTGAGACCATCAGGTAGCCAGGACCTCTTCTGGATCTTAAGCTGGGCTAATGAGCTGTGTGGCCAGCACTAGAAACTCATAACTGAGATTCAGGCCTCAGTTCTGTAAGACAGGAGTAACAGCAGTATGCCCATGATGTCATATTTAAAAGATATCATTGGCTGTCATATTGCACTTTTAGCTTCATCCGGCTCTGAACAAGAGCATGTAACAGAGTGATCGCCTGTCAGAATACCTACCCTTTGACCTTGTCTCTTTGGATGGCTTTCTTCCCTGGTCTTGCTCCTCCTCTCCAGATTATCTTTTGCCTGCTTATCTTCTGCCTAATATCCAATGGTGGTGAGCCTCAGGTCTCTTTGTTTTATATCTATGGCCATTTTCAGTAGTACATATTGGCTAGCTGATCCTATCTGGTGGCATAGCCTTGAATATCATCTAAATATTGGTAACATATACATTTCTATTCTCAGCCTAAATTTCTCTCCCGATGAGTCTCAACACTTAACACCTTCTCAAGATTTCCTTATAAATTCTTCCATGAGGAAGAATCTCAAACTAACCTACTCAAAATTATACTGCCTCATCCCCAAATGCAGCTCTACCTTGGTAGACAGATAGATATCTTTTAAAAGTAGAACCCTGAGACATCTGTCCTCTTATTGTCACCAAGTCCTAATGATTTCGTTAGGAAACTCTTGTTATCTCTGCCTTCCTTTCTGTTCTGCCCTATACCACTCCAATTCCAGCTTCTTCTCTCCTCCTTATTGCCTACTGCATATTTCTGGAACATTTTCTGCTGTTCCATAAATTCTATTATCCTAGCCATTAACCTCTTCATCCTTTGCCTAATAGTTAAGAGTAACCACCTCTGATGTCAAAGTGATTTCCTGGTTGTGTGATCCAGTAAAACTGCCTCAATTTCAAAATCAATACAATTCATTTAAATATTAAGTAAAACAAAATGAAACAGTATTGAAAATGATACTAGGCAGAGAGGAAGCATTCAATAGTGATGTTGAAAAGACCCTTTTATGCTTGACTTCTCACCTTAAGTACATAAGTTGTATTTAGATACTCTAACCCTCAGGTCCTTCAGGTTAAATCCATTCTATTTTATAGAACTAATCATTTCTGTTGTTTGCTTGCTTGTGTTTTTGTTTATTTTGATTTTTGATAGGGTTTCTTTGTGTAACAGCTCTAACTGTTCAGGAACTTCCTTTGTAGACCTGGCTGGCCTCACACTCACAGAGATCTCCCTGTCTCTACCTCCTAAGTGCTGGCATTAAAGGTATGTTCCACCGCTTGGCTTATATAATTAATCTTAATTGGGCTATCCTTTGTACACAAACACACTGATGTCTCAGTGTGTACTCTAATTCTCTTTTTTTTTTTTTTTTTTTTTTTTTTAAGAGAAAAGTCAGATAACATTAGAGCCCATCCAGGCACATTTTACCTTTGTTGCTACCCTAAACATAATCTCAGATTTAGAGGTATTGGGGTGGGGCTTCTTCTATTTATGGATTAGGAGCTGGATACACTGTGCAGCCTACTCGAAGGAGTACCTAGCATGTGCCTTACTTCCTGGGTGAAGACAAAGACAAATATTGCTGCATAATATTTTGGTACACAGAAGTAGAGAATAAATATCAAAAAGAGTATTTAATGTCAAGTACTATCCAAGGAGGGAGCCTCCAGAGAGACCACACCTACTGATACCTTCAGTTTAGGCTTAGCCTTTGAAATCATGCAAAAATAAATTTCTGTTCATCTGTAACCTAGTATATTATATTTGCTGTGTCTACACTAGCAAACTAACTAATGTAATCAATAGAGTGGCTCTGTGAGCAGACAAGTGTGCGGGCCCATTTCCCAATATAGGGAAAGGGAAGCACAAGGACTGACTTGATGTAACAGTAATTAGATTAGAAAGGTGCAAGTAGCATATCAACCTCCTGCTCACTGTGCTAGCCACAGGGGTAAAAAGCTGTCCCTGAGACATTTAGGATACACCTTAACTGTGATGTTGAAGTATAATGCAATTAGTTATGGAGATCCAAAACTGCTCTTTCTGAGACACTAAAGCCATTCTCAGAGCATCTCTCAGTTTATTAATGTGTATCTGTTGGAACTTGACTATGTTTATGATGGTCTCTAGGATGGATAGCCTGAAACATGAGACATTTAATACTCAGTAAACAAATATTTCCCAGACACCACAGCAAAACTAAACATAATGAACAGAATATCAAATTCCCCAAACACTAGTCTTGCTGGTTTCATAAATGTGTCCTTGAACATATTTGAATTCATTTGTAAGTATCTGGAGATGTGAAGGATGCCTGTGTAAATTAGATGTATGTATAATTTATTCTAAAGAAAAACAGCCATAAAACACAGGACCTCAAGTTATGTAGCTATTATTGGAAGCCACATATAAAGTACTCTCAAGAAAACCCACAAGTAGCTAGGCTATATATCTTATCCTGAAAAATGGATCATGCCTAAAATCACGACAAAATTGGTATATCTTTACTGTGGTACCCTAATAGCCAAGATCCATATTAAAGAATCTAATTTTAGAAAATAATTGGTTCCTAATAGAAAGCAGCATGTCTAGTGGTTCTTTCAGGGGATTCTAGAACAAATAGGCATAGCCCTTTAAACAGATCATCAAGAATTACCAAGTAGACAACTTTACACTGGGGACTTACTGAAGGACAGTTTATGGTATGAGAGTATATTGTCATTTGAAGAAAATGTATTTCTACATCCTTCAGACTACTTTTTGACAGAGGAAAAATGTGTAAAGGAGAATTGTAATTAAGCATTCTTATGTAAGAAGAAGCATACAAATAAGGAATAACAAATAGTTTTGCTACTGTTAACTTTATTCTATAGCTATTGCTCTCTAGTGAAAGTACTGAGAAGTCAGATGTAAAAGGTGTTTTAGAAAAGCAATGTTTGACATTGGTCAAGATATAAAATAGAAAATGTTTGCTAAGTTTAGAAAGCTGGCTTAGTGGGCAAGAGTACTTCCTGTCCAAGCATGAGAACCCGAGTTCAGATCCTGCCATCCATATGAAAACTAATAAAGCTGGCACAGCTGTGCATGTTTTTATAATCCCAAAGCAGAAGGGGCTGATGATCATGAGTTACTGAAGCTTGTTGGTCACCAAATTCCAGCTTCAGTGAGAGACCCAATCTCAAAGGAATAAGATGGGTGAAAAAGAGAAGCAGCTTCTTTCTTTGGCCTTTGGATATGATAGAGGTGCATGTATCCTCCTCTTCTAAATATGTATATACCACATGCATGTGCCACAGTCACATACATACTCGCATGTAAACAAGAAATTTTTAAAAAATGGAAGAAGAAAAGGGAAAATGGCTTAGTGGCTGAGTGTGGTTCTTGCACACCCAGAAAACCTGAATTCATCACCCATGTCCCAGCACTTAACAACCTATAACTGTACCATCAAAGGACCCAATATACTTTCTTTTTGTCTCTGTGGGAACCCTCCCATGCACTAATAAAAGCAAAAATAATTCTTAAAGAGAAATCAAATGCATTATATACCTATGTTTTATGAGGTTTTTGACTTTGTTTGGGCTAGAGGTCTGACCTGCCTGCCACCACTTTTTTCTCTTAAAATGACTCAGATATTTATATTAATTTTATTTTGTTTGGCCTATGTTTTAGGCACATTGTTAGCTAACTTTTTTAATCTTAATTTAACTTATTTTTATTAATCTATCTGGCCATGTGGCTCATGGCCCATAGCTTATTTAAATATATATATATATATATATATATATATATATATATATATTGGCAGCTGGATGGAGTCTGTCTTAACTCTGCCCTCCTCTACCTGTCTCTGATTTCCTGCCTAATGCTATGGTGCTCACCACAGGCCAAAACAGTTTTTTTATTTACAGCATATAGATGAACATTCCCACCATATACATATATGTACATGAACACACACACACACACACACACACACACGTCAAGCCCCTCAGGTTCCTGGCACTAATCTTCAATGGCCTATTACTTAGTCATCACATTTGTCCTCATAGATGAGATGGACACTTCTGATTCAGCCCTCTACTATGAAGAGCTATAGTTTGAATCCAGAGGTCTCACAAAGGCTTATGTGTTTAAAACTTGGTCCCTGTTAATAGCATGTTATATTGAAACTTTGAGAGACAGGACATGGCTGGAGAAGACAGGTCATTACAAGCTCGCCCTTGAATGGACTATGTGGAATTTAGTCACTTCTCTCTCTCAGCTTCCTAGTCTCTCAATACAAGCAACTTCATCTGCCACTCCTGTCATGTAATCCTCAGCACAGGGACCAAACAACAGCCAAAATAAACCTTGAAACCATGAGCCAAACTAAGTCTTTCCTGGTTTTAAAGTAAGTATGTGAGACACTTTGTAACAATGATGGAAAACTGACTAATACACAAATCAAGTAGCTAGGCTCAGATTCTATATACGGTCTCAAGGTAGCAACTTCTTTTCTCTACTTCGTGTCAGCTAATTATGTGTGGCTTTAGGATGTGTACTGAAGGGATGCAGCAAGGTCCTGACAGTCACTGAAGTAATTAGACTAAACTATAACAGGCAAGATGAAGGAACTGCTGGGGACTGGATTTGTAAGTGGCCCACAGGGTCTTCTCTGGCAGAAGATGGATAGATGAGGCATTTGCAGTGCAGTCCTGTGTGCATGTATAATCACAACAGATAGAGGACAACATAATGAGACTTGTCCACTCTGTCCCGTGATACAGTCATCACTGTCAAAGGTCCCAAATTCCCTTTCCAGTTCTTTAACACTTCTCAATCCTTGTCATAGCTACCATTTAATTTACTCTCACTATGAATAAGTAGACTATCAACATACATTGCAGTGAATATTCTATTTCATTCCTTCAATGACAATACCTATGAGACATTACTGCCTCTAGATGATATACAAATGAAGCTGAAGGATATTAAGCTACAATTAGGTAGGACATTATAGCTAGGGGTCCTGATTGAAGCCCATGTTCCTAGTTACTTAGAATAGTAATATCTCAATGAATGAAATATCTGACAGCACTGGGGGAGTTTAAAGATATACAATGGAGGAAATTTGAGCTCTTCATCCAGTCAGCTAGTTATTTACCTATCTGTGTATCCAATCATTAATTTGTTCAATAGATATTCATCATGTTATTATTTCTAAACCTTTTACTGTAAAGAAATGCTAAGTAAAACAAGCTAGGCTATTGCCTTCAGAACTGATGGTCCAATGAAGGAGAAGATATCAATAAATGTTATAACTACATAGTCACAAATTGAGAAAATGCTCTGATAGAAGCAAAAGATATTTAATGTGATTCTGTGATAAGAGATTCTAACTTGGGTTGTAAGCCATTTGTGGAGATGATGATCAGATAAGAAATGAAAAGCAAATCTCTGCGGAAGAGGATGATAACAGGCAGAACAGTAGAAGCAGTGCATTGCAGAGCGAGAGAAGAATGCACAGAAGAACAAGAGGGAAGCATGACTGTTTAAGAGAGTCAAGGCCTGTTCATTTGGGGTAGGAAGAGAGCCTAGAGAGGCAGGCAGGTGCTGGACCATGAATAAGTGTATAGGAAAATGTGATAAAGAGAAAAATAGATGTATTAGAGAGGAGGCAATAGTTATGATTTTTTGTTATTAGTGAGAATTCAAGGGATATGAAGCACACAAAGGAACACAACAATACTGCAATGAATTACAATTGGTAAAAGTGTAAGTAATTTGACAGTTTAAGGGGGAGAATTTGGGAGCTGTGATTAAGTGGTGTGCAGTAGTGAGAAGGGAAAATAGGTGGAGTCTTAACGAAAACACTTGGAGGTGAAACCCTGAAGTACTTACTGACATAGTGAATGTGAGAAGGTATGGAAGCAGGAAGTCAGAACTCATCCCTACATTCTGATTTGAACTATTCATTACTGAGAAGAAATCTAAGCAAGTGGTCCATTGGATGCTTAGGAGCTGTGTGGCCATCCTGCTTGAGTGTTCCAAAAAAGTAGTTAAATTACTCATTTTTGGAAGTGATGTAGGAGGTTTAGGAGTGAGACTCAGCCACATGGGTAGTGATATTTGTTGAGATTTGGGAGATCAGAAAGAGGGCTGCTTCACTTATGGCAACTAGGAAGCACATGTTTACCAGCCTCTGTGTGTAATACCGTCTGCATGGTATAGCATGGATGCTACCATCTTAATTTCTACAGCTGTAATCACCTATACAAGACCCTTACACAATCAGGCCTGTTGATGGTCCCTTCTGAAAGGACTGAGCTGATTTCCACCCATTCCCTCCCTCCTGATTGATCCCTTTTTCCAGCTGATTGTGATTTTGCCTCAGAATCTCTTAGTTTCAGTAGGTTCCAGGGTACTCAGGAAGTTGAAGATTGAAAGCAGGAACATCCATCTCTGCAGCTTTTGAGAGATTTCCACCAATGTGTGAGCAGGGTTAGGTGGGTTACTGTTGTGTGGTGGTAGTCCATGTTTCTGCAAGTAAGCCCAATAAACCAAATAGAGTTGGATGAAGCATCCTTTGGTCTGTCATTGGTGTTCTGTTTGGGGTGAAGGGATATTTGATTACCTCTACCAGGCAGAGTTCACACAATAATCATTGTGTTCTTCTACTTTCTTTAGATAAAAATGTACCTTTCTTTTTCTCATCTTCCAATTTAAACTATTTTTCCTGACCCTGGCTGCAGTACAGTTTTACAGGTTATTTTGCCTATCTGCTATATGGCACATATCCCTACAGCCACTCAGACTTTAATGGAATGGGAGGAGAGCTGGATCAATCATTAGCTTTCTGTAGAATTAAATGAAAGTCTAGAAAGTCAAATTACCCTGACAGCTCACACAGCAAGCATTGGATTAAATTCCCTCGGCAACAGTATGCTCCAAGGGTCAGTTTTTGAGACTCCAGGATGATTTTTGATACATTTACAACACGAAAGCCAAAATGTTTCTAAGAGGAGTGAAGCCTGAGCCAAGGATTTGATGCCCACTGAGTTTCCCAGTGTTCAACTGCTGGATAGATTAAATCCACTATTTACAATGGGAGGATTCCAAGGTACTGGAAAATTCTAGCTGTTACAGCTCAATTTCAAGTTTATTACTCAGCTTATTTATAGCTAGAACTGATAGACGTTATATAAAGACAATACAGTCTATTATCAGAGAAATACCCTTACGTAAGTTTCTGATAGACTTGTGTGTCAAGCAATGATTCAACTTCTTACTGGATATTATTGCACATTAGGCACTCAGGTTTCTCAGATTTAACCAACACTCTTTCCATGTTCCCACAGTCCTCTATTATAGCTCCACTCTCTTTTGTTCTTTTGAAAATGTATTTGATAGTCTATGTTTCCTTGAGTGACACTCGAGGCAATACTCTCCTCCTTTTCTCCCTCCCTCCTTCGCTTTTTAAAAACTCTCTAGGTCCAGCATGTAGCGCCTGGTATATAATAAATGTACTAACAGGCTCTTCTGAAGCTCTTGTAAATATAGCAGAATCAGTCCCCAAAATGAATGAATTCATTTTGTTAAAAAAAATTGACATTATAGAGATGCTTAACTAAAAGAGTCTCTGAACCAAAACTTTTAATTCAACAGTCCTGGCCACATCCATAACCAAAGGAGCTTTATCATCTACATCTTTCTGAAAACCAACCCATACAGTGAAATAATTTATAAGGAATATTCCAACAGGATATGGAGTCACCCTTCTTTTTTGATGCAAAATGCTGTCTGTTACAGCTGGGGCTCTGAGAGGAAACCTGATATTGTCTGTTCTCATCATTTTTCTTCTTCCAAGTTTAGTAAGTATTTAAAAGATGTATACTGTATATTTTTAAGACCACCTTAACTTATTTTTGCTAAATCTGGATATCAATCAAAATTCTGATAAGAATATCCTGGGAGGTAAATACTAGCAATCATGTGGCTAGAGAGTATGATGGGAGAGATAAATTATTACATTGCCCTAAGTAGAAGAAAATTTTCAAAGACAAAGTGGTCAATCTTGATTTGTGAATTGCAAGGTTACAGAACCCTTTAAAATCTCTATAGTTCAGAGATATTTAAATATGAATATCTCTAACTTGAAAGGAAACTGATGAGAACTTGTTTCTGTTTATTTCTTTTGCAGTATAATTTAATTTTAGCTTCAATATTTATTTATCTGTTAAACCCCAACAAGGATTTTGAAAGCAAGTTTCTACACTCATATGAAGGTTACGTGGGCACAGGAAATAATTTTAGAACAGAGATATCTACCTATTTTTCTTACTAGCATGCATTGTGGCATTCTGCACAGAACTCAACGCTGCCCATCATCTCAATGTAGTAAGCTAAGAATAAGAAGAAAAATGAAGTAGTAAGTGCTGAATGCCTTGTGGTTTTTAATTTGACTCTAAAGTCTCACAGCATATGCAAGTTCTCATTTCAAGCCTGAAGGCTAGCTAGTCTTAAATGCTAAGTCAGTTAGTTTCCTAAGTTAGCTTCTTTTATCTTTTTTCTTCTTTTTTTGTATTATTTTGGTAATCACACCAGGGATGAAAAAAGATGGAAACTGGGCATTGGTGGTGGTAAAGGTAATAATGACTCAGGATTAATATTTATATCTTATTTTAAAGGTAGAGATGAGAAGAAAATGACCTTCACTGAGCTCATACCATATTTTAAGTATCTAAATTTCACATTACAATGATTATATCCATAATCTGATTTATTTCTAAAATATAAGTATCCGAGGTTCAGAAAAAAAGGAAGTCATTCTAGAGAGACTTTTTTTGTGAATAAATGAAAGAATTCCAGATTTAAGGACAGATCTGTAATATCAATGTAATAAGAACAGATCTGTTCTTAAATCTAACAATTCTCTTTTCATAACCATAAACTATAAAATTAGTAAGGTGGTTAAATTTAAAACTATTTTGCAAATAAATGAATGAATCAAGTTACCACGGGGACATGGGCAGTGAGAGAACGCAATTTAAATATTGGATGTGAATCGGGAAACAGACGCATGCCACTAAAAAGTCACATTTTTCATTATAATAGTTTGCTGTCTGTTGGCTAAAACCCCAGTGAAGCTGTTTTCATAGTGCAGAAACACAGCTGGTTAAAAATGGAATAAATGTTGTCAGGAATCTAAGACAGCTAACTCATTTATCACCATGAATATGCATGGAATGCTTGCAAAAAGAAGGAAGCTACAAGTTAGCTGACCCATATAATAGTTTGTTTATTGTCTTTAATAACATTCTTTGGTCAACTTCTTTACTACTAGACTGGATACTGATAGTAGTTACCTTTCTTTCTGTTGTGATGAAACATCACAATCCAGGCACCTCACAGAGGGTATATATGGCCTTGTCGTTCTAGAGGAAAAAGACCCCATCCCCATCATGGTAGTAAGTCACAGCAGCACGCAGCTGAGCTGATTGGAGCAGCAAGTGGAGGGCTCACATTATGAACCACAAGAAAAAAGCAGAGACAACTAGAAACAGCATGAGTATTTAAACTCTCAAAGCTCACCCCAGTGACATTTTTCTGCCAGGATGCTTACTTTCCTAAATCTACCCAAATAGTGTAGCCAACTGGGAGCATTCAAACATTAGAGCCTATGGGATACATTCTCGTTCAGACTACCACAGTACACAATACAAAAGGTGTTTTAGACCCTAGAGACTTTCTCTACACAGAGGTATAAAAAGGAACATTTGAAATTTGGGTGTAGTTTATAACTTACTAGGCACTCTCATACTTTATGCTTCCTGAACAATAGGTTGTACTGGCTAATGTTTATCACTCATTAGTCTATATCTTTTATATAATGCATATCAATTGATAGAGTATTTTCGCATTCATTACACTATATGATAAGATGGTTAAGATGTTTGCAGAATATATAGTAAAGTTAAGGTCTCTAAATTCTTTACCTTGAAGGATATCTACTTAGGAGGGCTTTCATCAGTATAAACAACCCTCCCAAAATTACAAATTATTCAAAATATGTTCCCAATAATGCTGCATAAATAATTCCCCAAGATAAAAAGTCCATCTTCAAATACTGGACATTTTGGAAGTAACAAGGGAAGTCACTCATCTCTGTCTATTCATAATCAGTATTGCCGTCTTTGGTAGTTCTTAAATCAGGTGCTGTCAAATTAATTTCATGACATTGAACATAAATCTTGATTTTCAGGGAATATAAGTAGAAAAAATTGGGTCTTATAATTAGTGTTGTTAGTTTCAGGCATTACATGTATACATATATATGCATAGATACATGTATATGAATGTGTGAATTCATTATACAAAGCAATAGCATGCCACCAGGTTATGACCAATCAACAGGCTTAGCACCTTAAATTTTGCATGACACGTACTAAGCCATGGATTTGAACATAAGAAATTCAACATCAGTTCCATAAATCAAATTAACATTTGAATAAAAATCATTATAGCAAAAATTTAAATGGGGGAAAATGCTATGAAAAGAATGGTGACCTCCTACAATATTTAGAAAACATATTATTAATATAGAGTTTTAAGGCAAGTAAATCAGAGTTAGCAAAGCAATGCTCATTGTTTAACAAAAGCCATAATATGAATATTATTAGAACATATGCTAAACTTATGGGGCTTTAAATTGTTTATCAGAACATGGGCATGTCTGATCTGTGTTGGCAGGCATCTATGTGTATCTATATATTAAAGAGATATAACTGACATGCATGTACATGTATGTGAAAATAGATGTAAGTATTTTCTAAATCTGGCAAGTCTACACAAATAAATTCCTGCTCTCTTTATGTATTTACTTCAAGAGACTATTATTTAAAAAATAAAAGCCTTTTTAAAAAAGATTGTTGAAGTTGAATTATTTTGTCTTTTGCTGAATTGTGTTTCTTACAGCTGGAGAATACAGTCTCTTCATAGTGTTACACAGTCAAAGATGCTGTGTTGGCACCCCCTCTCTTCACTAATTTCCTTCCACTGTCAACACAAGTGAGGATCAAGTCTAATCACCTGCCTGAGCTTAGGTTTATGAAAAGCCAGCGTTTGATGTGGTCTTCAATTGGGAAACCTTAGAGACTACTAATTAAATCCAACTTTAGCTTGCAAGATTCCTATGACCAGCATGGAATTTATAATAAAATTTATATTTGAAACTAACTATAAATATTTCCAATTCTTTTATCATCAAATGAAACTGAGCCAGTAGAGAAGTTGATCTCACCCTGATTTCCCTTTCCTTGTTCTATCAATCAAGAAATAACAAATAAAATGTGTTGCTGATGACTAAGAAAAGCTTGAAAGTGAGATAGCTGGGAGCATGGCAATGCTGAAGATTGAAATGCCAATGTGTTTTTAGATGGGAGCATCACCTGTGCCCGAAGCCATCCAGGGAACCCAATCAGGATTGTGGAGCTGATCTAAGGGCCTCTTGGGAAGCACCACCATGGTCATAGGTATCTGAAGAGAAGTCTGGAGCTTGCAGAAAACGTAATGTGCTGCTTCAGGAGCCTGTGAAAACTCAAGGTGACAAGTCAAGAAGAGGTATGTGGAGAGACACTGTTGCAGTGCCCTGGGTCCTCACGGACAGGGAGCGGCTGGTGACTCTCAAAGGGAAAAGCTTGGGTCCCCACTCCTACTACTTGGAGAAGGTCTAGATTGGATTTATCAACTTTTACTTTGTCCATAGATCTTCAAGTAGGCAGAAATATGTGCAACCCACTCCAACTGTCTTAGATCTATATACTATATAAAAACTCATGTCTCTTTATAAAAGCAATACCATAGGTGGCAGAAGCTTTAAAAACAAAAAAAAAGAACCTATAATCTATCATTTTATATATCAACCTAAGATATATCACTGGTGGAAACACGGCAAGATTCTCTCTGTTTTTCAGAGAGCACCTTGGAATGTACCGTGGTATCCTTGTTTTCAGGATAAGCCTTGTACAACTCAAGGAATGTTGCAAACATGGCATGAGATTTAGACTTAAAATGCAGAAGAAGAAATTTTGGGGTAAGTTTCAGAAGAAAGAACAGAATGAAGATATCAGTTAATGAAAGAAAAAAGAAGGGAGAAAAGAAAGAAATGTGAAAGTAAAATGGAAAAAGTTACTTTAGGACATGAGAAAGAAGAATGAGAAAATGAGCAGTTCTTATGCTACTCAGGGACCCTTGTCAAGTATCTCATGCTCTCTAATACAACAGAACTGAACAACAAAAATGCTCAAAATATTTGCAGAAGTTGGGCCTTTTTATCTTGACCAACATGGATGGACCTTATCCAAGGAAAGGTACCTTATTTCTTCCTAGGATGTCTTAGGCACCTTCTCTCAGCTGCAGCTATGGGTGACCTTAACTAAAAACCATGAAGTACTGTTGGCCACAGTAGATGAGATAAAGTTTCAATTCAGTTCTGCAGTATGAATCTAGGAATAGTGTTTATAAAGCAAAGGCCTGCCAGGGAAGAGAACAGAGAGTTGTGTGAACATTAAGCAGCTCAGAAAGTTCATTTTAATTTAAAAAATGATGGATTTAAGGCAGTAAGTTATTACATTAGTTACTTTTGTGTTCTGTGACAAAACACCCAACATAAGCAATGTGAAAGAAGGATTTCGTTTTGGTATAGAGTTCATCATGATATATATACCCTGTCATGACAGCATCATAAGAAAGAACAGTTCAAACTCTGACTTTAGAGAGCAGAGAAAGACTTAGCCACTAAGAACAGATCCCCAATGACTCACTTCCTTCAGTGAGGCCCAACCTTCTACCTTTCTCCATATGCCAAAATGTCATCATGTTATGAATTCTTGATGACCTGCATCTTAGGTCCAAGCCCTCATGATATAACACTCTCTCTACACAACTTCAAAGACACATCCAGAAATATGCTTTATAATTGAGGCATTTCTAAATTCAATCAAGTTGACAGTCAAGATTTAGAAAAACATTTTCAAACCTAGAAAAGAAGGGAAAGGGAGGGATGGGAAAAGGGGGGCAGATCAAGATGTGCCTTCAAGACTGGTTTCATAGGAAGAAGGAAATTTACTAAGGGGTAACTAACACAAAAATCTACGATTTTCAGTACAAAGCATATTTAAAATAGGCCTGAATTTCCTAACTTGCTTAACATTTCCACAACTTCTTACCCAGTTATCAACTTCTTTCCTTGGAAGAAGCTATTTCTTCTTGAACCAAGAAGCAAGTGATAATCTCAAAGACCAGATATCACAATCCCATGATTCCTAGTCAAAGGTTTTTGAATTCCTAAAGGACTTCCATGCTTCAGCACTTTACTCATCATGAAGTGCATTAGCTGCACATGCCTAGAAGACAACACTATAGACCAGCATTTGCCAAAGTGTGTTTCCACAGCACTCCTGCTGCTAAATGTTAAAACACATGCTGACCAGAAAGGCCCGTGTAAAAGAAATTCCACTGATGCTAGAGTTAAAGATCACTATTTCTCAGAGCCTTTAAGATGCCAAAGTAACAGTGAATGAACAGGAAAGAGGCCTAAGAAGCAGTATGTCTTAAATATTCTCCAATGTATCTTAGTCTTCTAAATTTGCAGAGTGTCTAATAGACATACATTTTGCTGAATGGAAACAGAGCATTGTTCAGACACATGGAGTGACAAAGTTCTATTTTATGCAATACTCATACATCTGGTTTATCTTCTGCATAGTTCTTCCTAATGTCTAAGAACCACAACAAGAACAAAAGTGTTTTGCCTATAAATAGACAGGGATCACCTGCTTTGTGTATATCTGTTCTTCACTCCAAACTATCTAAGGGTATCTTGTCTGTTCGTAATCTTAGTCAACTATTCAATTATCAACAGCTTAATAATTTTGTGTGTGTGTGTGTGTGTGTGTGTAAGTGTGTCTAGGTCAGAGGACAACTTTGTAGAGTTAATTCTCTACTTCATCTGCTTTTATATGAATGTGCTTGAATTGAGTTCAGCAGACAGGAGCACCAAACACCTTCACCATGCTAAGTTCTCTCTGGTCCTCAAATTCATAAACACAGTCCAAGCAATTGTTTCAAATTTCTAAAAAGTGTAAGTGCTGACAGTCCATAAGTGGAATGGTTTAACCATTGTGATGGCTAATCTTCTCTGTCAATTAGACACCCTGAGAACAAAGATCTTCAACTGAAAAACTGGATTCTGACTGATGTAGGGGCTTCAGCCCACTGTCAGCTGCAGCACCATTGAGGCAGACAAGCTTGAGCAGCATAAGAAAAGTAGGTATTTATGTAGCCTGAGATCAAGCCAGTAGGAAGCTTCATCCATGATCTCTGTTTCCTTCCCTCTTCCAAGTTTCTGCCTTGGCTTTCTTCAATGATGGACTATAACCTATAAATGAAATGGAACTTTTCCTCCCCATGCTGCTTTGGGTCAAGGTGTTTAACACAGCAACAGAAAATAACCCAGGACAAGCATATTTTCCAAAGAAAGCTTTGATTTACACAAAATGGTCCCTATTATTTGTAGACTTCAGATTGTACCATATAGGAAACAAACAAACAAACACAAAAGCAAAAAAAACAAAACCAAACCCACCATGTCGCATTTGCCCTGAGGTGTGACTTCCAGTCCAGCCTCTGCCCTGCTTTGCTCCCTACAGTCCTTGTTTACGTTCCTCATCACTGACAAGCATTGGGTGAACAAATACTAAGTAAACAGGAACAAGTTACTGGGCTTTCAATAATTTGTGGCCGTCACCAACTACTTTATGTTTTATTTGTGTACTTGGGGATATTAACTGTTAGGTTCACTTAAGGACTCTTCCCTCACAGGCAAATACCCAGTGCCTAGAAAGCAACTCATAGCGATAGTACAACTTTTTTGTTTACAATAGTATTCCCAGCCACCCTTTAAAAACGAGGCATTTTCTATAAGACAAAATATACAGCATGCCTGATATTGCAGATACAACTCGGATTCAAATAATCTAGAATATGCCTACAAAAAGGATTACTGAAGTTAGCTTGCCTTGAGAATTTTAGTTATCCTACCCTTTAATAAACCATTTCCGAAGACTGTCCTTCAATGTGTACTTTCCTTCAGGAAAAATAACTTTCCTTTCTTTCCCAACCCAGAGTGTGCCTATTGTTTCTGATATGTATCAACCATCTCTTAACCTGCTGGAAGAAGTCTCGGGTGGCTTTATTCAACTGCAATCCTCAACTAATGCCACCACTCAGTGCCACTTGGCCAAGTTTGTCTCTGGAAGGGCCAAGAGATTTTGTGTTTATGAACAGATGGTTTTCCAGGCGAGGTAGTTACATTTAAATGCTGATAAATGTACTGTAAATAATGGTTATAAAAGGATGTATGTCTTTAAGGGGAAAATATGAGAGCACCAGATACTATTCTTTAATTACATGATATTTTTTTTTCTCCTTCCTTTGAAGACAAAACCAGTTCCTAATGAAGCATAATGCATCGTAAGGAGCCCCCACTCTCTTTCCAACAGATGTTTATTGACTGGTGTTGACTGCATACAAACAGCCAGCACAGCTCACTGCTGTCAGTGAGTGGTGGGAAGCCTGCAGCTCCCCCGACTTACTTTACCTTCAAAGACAAGCTGACAAATTTATTTTGTCAAGAGCAGCTGTGTTCTGATTTTTAAAGGGTTGGCTTACAACTAAGAAAGCAAGTAGAAGGAGCAGCCTTTTGGTGTCCAATGTGTTATCTGGCAAGGACAGATTGTTTTAGGGAGCAATGAAGAAGATTTTTAATGAAACTCCCTTTCGAATGAGCAGCATATGCTTCATTTTCTCCTTCTGCTGCCCATCCCGCCATTTGTTAATTTTGCTTATTGTTGCTCTCCAGGACTCCTAAATTTTCACACAAGCTGTCTTATCCATCACTAATCCAGCTGGGGCTGGATTGTCATTGGAGATGCAACTGCCTGCACATCTTACTACAGCCTTTGATTTCTTTCTTTCTTCCAGTTTTCTACAGACAGTCAGAATTCACTGGTGAGGCAGCTGACTGAAGACTAGACAAGAAAGAATCCAATCCACTCCAGTCTCTGTCTCTGTGCGTCCTCAGAACCCTGAGCCTGACAGCAGAGTTTCAGAGTGTGGGCAGCTTCTCCGTAGCTAGGTCGAGTGCAATCACAGGGTCAGATCCCGGAACAGAGGTCTCGAGAAATTCTGAAACTGGGAATTAAGGGAAAATTTCTTTCCCTTTAATACTGTAATGCCACATATTAATTTAAATGATTCTCTCAGAATGATTCTGTGGCCTATTTAAATAAAGTTCAAGGAAATGAATTTCCATCTTTGGCATTCTGAGTTTTATTTGAAAGTGGGCAGTTTTACAAGCTTAAAAAATTACAGGGAAAGGAAAATCTTCAGACAGCAGCTGCATTGATAAGTGTAATAACATTTTTTCTTTAAAACTGTGATCACACGAGAGCAAGGCAACACTGATACTATCTTTCTAGAAGGTTTTAATGATGAGGATTCCGTTGTAATTTGGAACTAGGGACACTGGAAGTATTCTGAAAGAAGGTCCTGTGTCAGAAGGGGAAATGGACTGCTCTATTAACTACCCTTGCCTTTCCCTTGGCAGGTGAATCTTGGGAACTCACCAGCTTCTGTGGATCTTAAAATTCAGAAGGAAACCTAGGTCAGCTTCAAATTTAGGCAACATATGATGGCTATTCTTGATTGTCAACTTGAGTACATCTGGAATGAACTACAATCTAGAAATGGAGGGCACATCTGTGAGAGTTTTTTAATTGTTTGAAGTAAGTGAATCTACTTTGAGTGCAGACTTTTGAGGTAGGAAGACAAGCCATTGATTCCACTCTTGAGAAGGGAAGGCACACCTTTAATCTGGGCCACGCCTACTGCTGGAAGCCAGAAGGAAGCTTTTGTTCTTTGCCAGCTTGGTTTCAGGTAAGAGCAAGTCCATTCCTTTACTGGCATTAGAACCTACTTCTTCAGGATTCCAGTGTATACTGAAGACCAACTGAGGCATCCAAACTCATGGACTTAGAAAATTCTGAATTCTTGGACTCTCTGCTCATAGCCAGTCATTGTTAGATTAGTTAGACCATAGCCTATTCATCATGATTCTAATATATCACCCACACCCACCCACAAGTTCTGCTATGCTATTGTAATAATGCAACCTTTGGTCCATATTTGGGTTTGCCACTTACAAGACCCTAAACAAGTTATGTCAGTTCATTCAAATTCACTTTGTTCATCTTTTATATGGGTACGACTGTGGCCAGTTTAAGAATTACTGCCTAGAAGAAATGAGATGTCACAGGGCTTCATCATTAAATGGCAGCAACTACAATCAATGCTAGTACTGATGTGAATTTCTGTCTTTCTCATTTCCATCCATCACCTCCATCTGCCTCTAAGTCATGAGGGCTGACCCCTCATGTAGGCTCTGCACAGATTAACATGTTCTTTTGCATGCTAGACTTTGGATGGACAATGGTGTCTATGGTTTGGTCTCTGTTATAGAACTATCATGTCATATGTTGTCACCAAATAAACTAAGGACCTTGTTCCACTAGAGATGGGTACTCAAAAATCCCATCTTGTAAGTTTAGCTATGATACACATCTAAGGAAAGAACTTTAGAGGTTCAGATAACACAGTGGGGCAGTTAAGAGATCAGGCAAGCTGCAAGTGATGCTTTCTGAAACTTATGGCCACTTAATCCTGGGCAGTAAGATTATCATGGCTTTTAACTCCAGTGTGTCTCTTGTGAACATTTGCTGAGACCTGGAGAGACGTTGAGTATCAAACACCGCAGGCATACTTACTGACCTGAGTGAATTGGCAATGTCCATGGAGCCCTCTACAATGAAGCACAAATTCCAGTGAGTTCTATATGGGCAGGATTCTCACTCATTCTTCCTCACCATCCAAATGGAAGCCATAGAGGATGTCCTTTGGGCTCAGAGCCACAAAGTTATGCCATTCAGCAGTTCTCTAGAGGGTCCATTCTGTCCCAAATTCAGAACCAGATGACTTCTGACCCATAGTGTCCAAGGCCTTTGGAGCCACAGATGAAGTCTTGACAGGTAGTCATCCCTGTCTCTGAGACCACCCCACTCCTACAGTGCCATTAGGCCTCAGAGGCAAGTCAGTCTTCCATGTTCCTCAACTGCGTTTCTGCTTGACCCCTTCAAGTTCTCTGGGGAGAGAGAGCCAATCTCCTTCCTTGGCTTTGGGCTCCAGTCATGCTGTAGATACTCTTCTGATCACCAGGCCTGTCTTTGTTTTGCTTCTAGTTCCTCACACCTTAGGCTCATTTGCAATACAAACTCCTCTACCAAAGAAACCACACTCAGCTAAGCACTGGTTTCCATGAGCCATAGCCAGTGGTTTGTCTTGGTTCTGTCTCCAAGTGTTGTCCACAGGTCCTCTCTCCTGACATTTCTCAGGCTTCTTGCAACAGTATTAGCAGCCCCATCTTTCTCATCCTATTTAAACCCCTGTCTTTCAAACGTCTTCTTTTGTATTTATGTTTAATTTGTTTTCGTTCTAAAGCTATGTTGACTTTATTAAAATACAGATCTGATTCTTCTGTTTCTGGCTTATCTACTTTACCTGGTACAAAAGCCTATATCCTATATATGAACCAGGAGGCATTTGTTAGCTCAAATATTTTCACAGTTTCACCTCATACCTTCGGTCTCCTGTAGTGTACATTCCACCTACCCCAACCTTTCTTCTCCTTTGCTCATGTTCTCTCTATCTTCAGGTGTTTTCACTTAAGTAATACCTATTAACTTTTATAGTATATCAATTCTATTATGAGTCCTATAATTACTTTCCTCTAACAAAAATAGGAATGTGATATCTAAAAGCTTCTTGTTACTATTTGTACTTCTGTAAATTGGGACTGAAGAGGTAATACTTCACAGCACTGTTATGTCTTCTAAGAAATACAAATATGTTTTTGAGGAAACTTCCCCATAAAACCAGTCTACGTCATATATATATCTTGGGCCATATGGTGTATTTCAGCAACTAATGTGGATTATTTCCTATGAGCCATATTAAAGGTTGTAAAGGAGGTTCAACAGGGACTGCCAGGTTCAGAGCCTTGCTACTGCTAAGCTGTTTGTCCAAACTGGGAAGATGACTCAGTGGATAAGGGTGCTCACTTTTTAAGAATGAAGACCCAAGTCCTGGTCCCTTACTCAAAGTAAGATGGCTACATGTATCTACAATCCCACATCTACAGGAGGGAATGGGATGGAGACAGGAGAATTGCTGAGTCTTCTTGGCTGACAGTCTAGCAGTGAACTCCAAGTTCAATAAGAAACAATTTCAAAGAAGTAAAGTAGACAATGATATAAGAGGAATTGATATCCTTGTCTGGCTGCCCCATGTATTCACATATGTGCACACACCTGCACATAGGCATAGACACATGCATATATCACACACATGTACACAAAGGTTTATTCATGCTCTGTGCATAATTGTTCTCATTCTATACAGGAAGCTGAGAGACCTTCTTTTGCAAATAGAAAAATGGTAAACTTTGCCTTTTAAACCCTGTTGCTAAGCATGATAAATAGACGCTTCACTTCTGCAATTAAACACTTCAGTGCCAGGTGTTTATGTGCCTCTATGTTCCACTGACAATCCAGGGCACAGAAAACACCTTTAGCAAGCACAATAATCAAATGTTCTTTATTTTTTACTTCATCTACCTTGCATTTCTTCATACAAAGTACTATCCCATATTAAGCAGTACTAGCAGGTTTAGAAGCCTGATGAAGGATGAACCTATATAAAAGCAGCTGTGTTCATACACAGAAAACATTGACTTTACACATACCTAGGTGACTGCAGCCTGCTGAGCAGACAAGCCCAGTCACCACTAAATCACAGAGCTCATACCAAAAACCCTATGTGATTTTAGGTGGGTGTGTTATTCAATGTTTATGTTGAAAAGCTAATACTCCAATGTTAAGGAGCCAGGTACAGAAGTAGAATCAGTCTGTGGTCTGGAGAAAAGGACTACACCAATTCATAACCTGTCAGCAGTCAGCATTAACTGAATAGGCTTCATCTCTCATGTGGCTGCCATTTTTAGTTATTCCCTGGGTGAGTTTTCAGTGTCCTCCGGTACCTAGCCTGCTCTCCTTTTCCCACTGCATGCATCACTACAGAACACATGCAGATTTTGTTTAGTTTTGGGGGCTTGCTACCCCTCAACTGGGCCACACATTTTTTCATTTGGTTGTCTTTAATACAGGGTCTTGCTTGGTACCAATCCTGACATCAAATTCATGATCCTCTTGACTCTTCTTCCTGACTGCTGAGATTCCAGATGTGTGCCTCCATGCTCAGCTTAGGACATATATTTTTAATTATCAGTCTTATTTGCTGCTGTGTCTCCATATGCTTGGACACAAAAGACTTATGGTTATTTGTTGACTAAATACATGAGCATCTTACTATTTTCTGGGTACCATTTGTTCCTATTGCTTTCCATAAATTAGAAGGTAGCACAGGTTAATAGTGCAGAGGTAAAGATGGAAAGTCCATCACTGAGTTCTAAATCTTACTGAATTTTTATCTTGGAAAGACTTCTTAACCTTTTCATGTTCCCTGTGACCATGCCTTTCATGAGAGATGATGAGGACTCAGTGTGACCAGCAGTGATCATAACTACACAGTGGGCACAGGGCAGAGGCATACAGTTAAGTGTGCAAAATATTCTACTCTTATTCTCACATTTTTACTATTATTCTCATTTTATCAATATTGACTATCTGTACAACATCCCTAAAGTCTAGACACTATAACATTGTAAAGTGGTTAACTATTAATATATTTTAGGGAGAAAAGGGGAGCAGAAGGATAAGACAGACAGAGCTTCTATCAGAAGACAAAATTCAGAAAAATTAGAAGTAGAAGGTGGACCCTGGAGAATTGGGATGGGGGGCAATCAGTGAGCGGGTGGGTACCAGGTAGAGCAAGGGAAGAAGCTCCTCAGTTAAAAAGTACTTTACAAAAACAAGTTGAGAAAGTTTGTGCAAAGACTCATAAAAACATGAACACAGCATGAATTCCAGAGTGCTCAAATGAAAAGAGAATTGAGGGAGGGAGGTGAAGACAGAAAATTGAGGCCTTGAAAACTGTTATCCATGCATTCTCATCCCTAAACAGCTGAACCACAACTTACCAACAAATATAACTCCACCACATATGGGCTTGTCTTAGAACATTCCCAATAACTCATTTCTTGCTTAAACTTCAAGATACAGACAAGGAAGTTCCAAATTCAGATGACTCCATAGTCTCTATCATTTAAAAATGTCCAGTGGAGTATCATTCTTGCCTTTGCTGTGCTGGCAAAATGAACAACAAAATCTTAGCCAGTCAAGACAAAGCCAAGGACAGAAACTACAGGCAGGATAGTTGGGATTAGACATGCTCGAACACGTCCTATCCAAGTGTTTCTTACAGCTAGTGTGTGTCAGAGTGTAGGTGCCATTTCAGGCGACCCATGGGAACCTGGGGGAATTGTCCAAGAGTGAGATTTGTCATCCAGACTGGGGTGCAGCTTCCATCAATAGTAAGGACCTACAATGTATTTCTAATGTTCTTGTTTAAAGGAAAACATAACTGAGTCTACAGTCCACATCTGGCTACTAGAAGATTGGCTCCTTTGATTCTAGTCAGCCATTTCCAATTTCTTCTCATAGAGCTGGATGTTAGGGCAAGGGGCTCTACATGCTAAGATGAGAATTTATGCTCTTGTCCAATACTTGACTTTACATTTAATAAAAACACAGGCATTTCAGAAGCACCTTTTAAAAAAATGTCAGTCTTCCACACCATCATGTATAACCCTAGAGGAAAGCTCCACCATAGGCCACAGCAACAGCAAATGACAATGAAACTAATTTCAGCTTCCTTCTAGCTTGCTTTCTGTTACTGTAATAATAATAATTATAAAATACATATAAGCCAAATCAACATGGCAGGGGTTTAGAGGCTTACACCTTTAAGTTACAACCCATCACTGAAGGAAGACAAAGCAGGAAGTAGAGGCAGGAAGCTGAGGCAGGAATGCTGTTTATAAAGCTTGATCCCTCTGGCTTGAATGTAGCCTAGGACTGCCTGCCCAAGGACGTCACTGTGCCCTACTACATCAATTTACAATCAGGAAAATTCCCCACAGACAAGCCTGCAAGCCAGTCTGAGATCGGCAGTTCCTCAATGAAGGTACCCTGTTCCCAGGTGATTTTGTGTTAAGTTGAAAGAATGCACACAAGCTAGCTTGCACCTTGAAAGAGATTATTATATACAGTGACACCAGTGGATGCCTCTCTTTTTGTTTAAAATGGGCAACTGAAACAAATTTCACTTCATTTTTTGCCAGCATCACCAGAGATGCAACTTTATTATCTAACTCTGTGTGTGTGTGTGTGTATGTGTGTGTGTAGTTAAAAGGACAAGTGTGGCTTTTTGAAAAGTTATCCCTAGTTGCCCATTAGCCTGAAGTTCACCAGCAAGACTACATTAGCTGCAATGATCTCTAAAGATTGTCTTGTCTCTGTCTTTCAAGCCCTACATGTCTGGAATTTCTTGTCTAACATGTCTAAGTCATGGAAGATGATGTTGTAATCTCCCATAATCCTGATCAGCAAATCTAAAACAAAGTAAATATCTAACTTCACGCTTGAGTGAATTTATAAGTGTTCAGCCCCAAATATAAGAATAATTTTAATAAGCCAAAACACAAAGGGGATATTTTTAGGTCAGGCTTCTGATAGTTCTAATTGCCTCACTTATTAATTGATAAGAAAATGAGCTCAAGTGAACACAGTGATATTGGAATATTCAGAAGTGGGTGGTAGATGTTCTGTCCTGTTTTGTTCCTACAGATAAGGTGACCATGGAAGTGTGAGTTTAGACTACCACCCACAAAGAGCATAATATTATTACATATATGTAATTAATCCTTCCTGTGTGCCAGGTACTGCTTTGTATATATTTTCACATATTATCTCAGTGAATTCTCATGATTACTATTAATCCGTGTCTATAATTGTAGAAACTGAGGGCTCCAAATAGGTTAAATGACTTACTCTATTTTTTGGCTAATAATACTCAATCTCATTCAATCTCTAAAACGTGTATGCTTTTATAAGCTGTGTGTCTGGTATAGATCAGAAATATTGATGAAATCCTATAATTAATGCTCTGTTGACAGGGCTCCAAAATGCCAATTAGGTAGGACTTTGTTTAAAATGCAAAGTACCTAACATGTATACACACACACACACACACACACACACACACACACACAGAGAGAGAGAGAGAGAGAGAGAGAGAGAGAGAGAGAGAGAGAGAGAGGGGGAGAGAGAGAGAGAGAGAGAGAGAGAGAGAGAGAGAGAGAGAGAGAGAGAGAGAGTTTTAGTTAGTTATCTACATCCACAATCTGAATATTCAAAATATCACAAAAAGCCTTACTACAATATTACAGATAGCAACAGTTGGATGCCTAGTCAGCTAGCACTCCTCCATCCATCTTTTGGCATTTCTGCTGGTTATCTGAGAAAACTAGCATCCTAGTGGAGGCTTGGAGGCAAGCAGTGCATCTCTGCATGGGTTTTGCTGTGGAGAGAAGTCTGAGGAAGATGGAGATTTTGTGCCTTCAGAAATCTCTGATATATGATCAGTATTTCAAATACCTGCAAATTTCTCTCAAGAGAAGGACCCAAGGATCTGTGACATAAAGGCTGGAACTCAGGAAAAGGCCAGGACATGCGTGAGATTTTGTTCCATACAGCAGCTCAAGTTAAAATCGCTGGAGTTTTGTTGCCCAGAAGGAAACCAGTCATTTTCTGACTAACGAGGGAGGGGTAGTCAGACTAGAACAGAATTCTAATGGACAATTCACTGGATATTCCTTTCTGCTGCTGAGAAGCAGGACTCGGAAGACAGGTATATACAAACCACAGTGTGGAATGGTCTGTGTTCTTCTTTTTCTGACCAGACTTTGCTTTCCTACTGAAACATGCTGCAACTGTTTTGTTATGTATTACTAAAATGATTAATCATATGAATTCTGCAATGCCTCAAGACTAGGGCCCACCAAGACCTGTAAATCACGTCTATGACAATCAAGAAAACTCTTGAACTTGTAGACTTGAAAAGTTCAGGTTTCTTTTAGAACACCTTAGATTTATAGTTAACTCAATTGATAGAATGCTGTAAATGTTTCTTATAGGTTAGCACTTCCTCCATCACATTTTTATTAACTATTTTGCATGTGCTTCAGCTTTTCAAATTAGAGGCATACAGTACGCTTAGTGGGCAACATGTATGGGGGAGATCTTATAAATTGCATGGTAATCATGCGAAAGGGAAAAGCATTTTTTCAAATATCAGCTATGGGAATAAAAGATTTCTTTATAGTCCTCTGAGATCTTTTTATTTTATTTTATGGATACCAAAATCCTTTGTAAAGAGTAAAATGTCAGGCAGGATTCTGCACACTCTCATAGAGCCCTCTGGGTCAATGAGGCACACTGAAGCTCTAGACTCAGCTGTAGTGAACTGCTATAATGTGTGGAATTGCTATGTGCCACTAGAAAGGACAACCAAGAGACAAGCTGGATACTTCACACCCAGTCTCGCCATGAATGACTAGCTCATGTGACAAGAATATGTATTGTCATCAAAAAAGAAACAGGGAAATGAGTGCCCCCTTCTTCCCACACTGATAGTATCAGCAACGATAAAACTAGAAGGCTCAGAAAATTCTGAGGACAACATGGCAGCTCTTCTCAGCCCTTCCCGACATATTAAGGTCAGCTGACAACACTGTTCCACTGAGAAGACTGAATGCATTTGACAGATGGCAAATACACTGTGTTGACTCTTCTCTCTAATTTAATCTTTTAATCTTGAATCTTTTATCAGTGTTTTTTTTCTCCAGTGAAAAAAATTTTAATACAGCACATGCTTACATTTTCTCACCCCCTCTTGCTCTCACATTGTTTGACAGTCTAAAGAAACCAAATCCAGCTCACTGTATTAACTCATCCTTTTAGAGCTATCAATAATCATCTCAAATACAGTTTTCTGAGTGCCAATTCTCCAATTATTCTTTGAGGCATATTCTCTCCCTACCAAAGAAGTTAACTGAATGGCTGAAAGAGATCTTTCAACTCCAGGAAACAGCACACAAAAGTAGGTATGTGGAGGCCAGGCAAAGCTTGCTGCTACAGGAACTCACCCTTCCTCCCTATCACTTCCTCATGGCCAGCATGTGAGAGCAAAGGGAGAAGCATCACATACCAGGCAGCTGTGCCTCAGATGATGGCTACCACCACTGCCTTGATCGTGGACTCTTCACCCTTCAGATCTATGGGCAATAACTTTGTTATTTATAACCTACCTATTTTTGTATTATGTTATGTTTCAAATAAACAAAGATACTGTTTTTCTGAATTTCCAATATGCAGTAAAATTGAGTACGTTACCATGAATGTGAAATTCTGCTAAATTTGCAAATCATAGTTATATCACCTAAGAATATTTCTAGATAAATAAGCAGAATTTCAATTGTTCTACGTAAGGATGTATATGGGGGGGGAAATCTCACCACCACCACTACTAGAAACAATAATTCCATGGTAAAAGAAATTTGAAATTGTTTATTTATATAAAATAAAATTTTTATTTTACTTTAATTGGATAAAAATCCTCAGAACATCTCATATGGATGAACTTAGTAGAGTACCATTTTTTGGGCTTAATTCCTAAATCCAAATGAATTTATTTCAAAATTTATGCTTTAGAGATTAAAATTCTCATTCATGAATAAAGTTACCACTGTACCTGAGACAAGAATATTTAAGATGTCTCATCTTAAATGCTCTTCTTAGTTGCTAGGTCATCATTATAAGCTGATTACCTGCCTAAGTCAACAGAAGGCAAATGGCCTTGTGAAAATGGGCCACCTACACTGTGACAGATTTAATATCCAAATTCTACTGCTGTCCTTGAACTGTGCTCTCTGATTTTGTACTGCAAATAAGTAGGCCATCGGTAGGGACTTGAAAAATCCTTTCATTACACCTAGACTCCCACAGTGGCACTGTCCAGCTAAATTACCTAACCTATAGATAATACGCCAGCACCTGACACATGGCCCACATTTCTTCAGTTCCAAAGGAAAGAACAAATCGAAATATCTACACATTATGGCAAAGAGATGTCCTAGATAATTAATTGTTCTTGTGGAGTTTCTGGTGTGATAAATGGCTGAATAATGACATTAAACAACAAAACATTTAATGTGAAATGGCCCAAATATACAAAATTAACTTTATACGAACCCAAAAGACCTTCAGCTCAAGAATGAACATTAATCATTTTCTTGAACTCAGGAAATGCCTGATGTGGTTAATTTTAAATTATATTTTATGATTGGAAGTAATAAAATCTCACAGGATTCAAGGTATCTATTACTTTCCATTCTTGCCAGGGTCAGCGAAAAAACTAGTATTGATTTGGGATTAAAATTCAGTTGACCTCACTTCCTTTTGAGAAGGTATTCTATGACTGCTGAGGACCACTGGGGCTTGCTTCTCTCTGGTGCCAACATAGTGAGATAAATGCACTATTCAAACAAAGTTCTTTACATTGTATTAACTGAATAAATAGTGCACTATGGGCCTCTGTTCTCAAGTGCTGCCTAGCTTGTAGAGGAAAGAGCAAAGAAGACGCAACATAAATCCTAATAGAATGTTTAAATAACCCCCTTCACTATCTAAAGTTCTAAAGGAAAGAAGAAAGAATAAAAAATAGACAAAAAACCAAAAAAAAAATCAAACCCAGAACATTTTTAATTTTAATTGTATTTTTGGGGACTAAACAAATGACCAGTTGTATATAGTTCAGGTTTAGGTGTTGACTGAAATTACAGGAAAAAAAATATTTTGCTGTTAGCTGTTCTTTGAGCATATACAAAAGATACAAGATCAACATGTGTAGTACTTTGGTAGGTAGACGAATTAGAATAAACCAGCTGAGCCAAAATGAAGTGCATGTGAACAGCTCACCTACCTGCTTTTGTCATTGTTTCAGAATGAATTCTTGCCTTTTACTGTCTGCTTCTAGCATTCTGTGCTTCTCTTCCAGAGTAGATGAGCTCTTAAAGCATGGGAAGAGCTATGGCGAGAGCCTATGGCTGATATTACAACCAGGCTGTTGACATGACTCAGTGAAGTGTTTGACACACAAGTTAGACACCTGAACAATGCCACCCCTACAACCCTGTAGAGGTTAAAGAAAAGAACCAACTCTATAAAGCTGTCCTCTGGATACTACAAGCATGCCATATATGTGTATGTTTCCCCACATACATTCCATACCTACATGTCAACAATACAGTTTTATAAATTAAAACAAAATCACATAAGTAGTTCTTCAAATATTTTCAATTCCACTCAAAAAAAAAAAATAGCCAGGTCTACACACTAGCCATGGCCTCTGTTTCTCATAAGTGATTTTAATATACCTCAGTGGCTTCGGGGTATATTTTATTACCAAAATCTGAATTTCCTATTAGTAAATTATAGGCTATAACAAGAAAGAATAATAGGTAAAGTTATGAACACAGTGTATTAATCTACATGTAGCCTTCCTAACAGAGGGAAACCTGCATTTATTGTTTCACATAAAAATACCCCAGAAAAAAATTCGCTGAGCAAGGGCAGGCCTTCTCCTTGGGCACTGGCTTAGTTTGCCCAAACTAAAGATTGTAACTTGCCTGGGAAAGATAGTCTAGCAAAGTTTCCAGCTCAGTCAACCTGATGATCAAGGAGGTCCAAATTATTCTTCTTTGGTTCTCCCCCAAGGAAAGATACGGACTTGGCTGTATCACCACATTGGCCAAAGTGAATTGACCTACTATAGCAACAATGGTCACCTAGCAAGGACAGGCTGCCAGGCAGATGAAAATCCACAGAGCCACCAACTATTGAACTAGAAGGGCAAAGACCATGTCTACTTACTGGTCTCAAAAGAATCTGTACTGAATAAAAATTCATAAGTGAGGAGAAGGCAGAAGTTCCTCCATTTGCCTGTGAGTCCAATCAGTCTGAGGACTCACAGAGATAGGACATACCCCATTTGGTCTGAGGAGATGGCTGGGTGAGAAATGGCTGTGGTTTGTTCTTCATTGCTTCTGATATTTCAGCTTTTCCCAAATATCTGCCTCCAGGTTTTATAATATACTAAATAGAGTTTGTACAATATGTGACTGTGTATACAAGGGAACTATCTGAGAAATGATTTCGGGCAGTACCATTAGTGGTACAAGAGAAAAAATACAGTAGAGAAAAAGGTACTATGAGGTATTGCAGTACAAAAGTCTCTGCTTTTTGTAGTAATGAAGGGTGCTACTGAGGGCTTCTGAGAGACTGCATAGAACACATTACAGATTTTCCTCACTAAGAGAAAGCAAGCTTGGGGAAGTAATCTCCAAATTCCACGTGCCATTGACTGAAGGGTGCTTCTAAAGTGAGTAATCTCTTAGCACCTAAGGTATGCTTGCTATCCCAGTGAGAGAATGCCCTAATGTGCAGAAGAGAAGGCTCCAGTTAGAAAGCAGCCTCAAATTCCATCAGCGTCCATCCCAGGGGGAAGAGCCAAGCCATACAAGTATGTCTGATACCAATAACTGCCATTTGCCAAAGCATACATTTATTTGTTAATCAGATGTTTACTTAGCTCCTATTATATGTATTTTTCTAGTTACCTGAAGTACATTGAGGAACAGAACTAAGAATATAGTCTTACTTAATTAACACACACCAGGCTAAGTGGAAGGAGATTGTTGTAGATCTAGTTCACAGCATCAGCTTCAAACAAGTCCCTTAATTTTAAGAGTTATAGCAGAGTCATCAACAAACCCTAGAGTAATGAACAGAACAATTAGATGTGCACTGGAAGAGAGTAGGTTCTCTCCATGCAGAGCAGGATGGATTTCATTCACTTCCAGCACTTTTTGGAGAAATCTTCCCTGTGGTGGCTATGCTTAGAGATTCTGCAGAGTTCCTGTCCTAAAAACTGAGAGGTGTGTAAAGCTCTAAGACATGAAAAGGACTACATTAACTCAAGCACATGGGGACTGAACTGGCATCAGTGACTTCAAATGCACCCAGCAGAGACCAGCTAATCTCCATTTCAGACCCACAGTGCTCAGTCCTCCAAATGGAACAGAGTTCCACATTATCTACAGTGGCCATGTAAAGTGGGTGCTTCTCAAGACTCTATACATACAGGGTTATTTGAAAAACTCAGTATATCATTTGTTTCTTTAAATAAGCTATTATATTCATATAAAAATAATTAACCATGTAATATGAGAAAAGGACTAGACATAACTATTTTGAAAATACCCATTATAAGCAGATAAAGCAGTTTTTATTCCTATCTGAACACCTAATCACATCATTTGTAGATTGCTAAATGATAATTTATCTTTTCTGGTTATATCTGTCAATGACATATTCCATCTTAGGGCATAATAGTCACTAAACTGTGATGTTTGTATTAAGACTTCATTATCCAGAAAATGAAATGTCTTTGAAATTGGGAAGAGTCTTGTAAGACAATATATGTGGTATATGCCTTTAAAAGGAATTGTCATTGACCCCAGCTTACTCTCTTGCTAAGTCTAGAGTCCAGACTTTATCTCTCAGTTCTCCAGACGGTTGGGACAAGTATCCAGATGAGGTGCACATGATGTCTATGATGATGTCATAAAATCCTTATACTATTTTAATATCACATCAATCTGGCAGAAAAAGACAGAGGGAGAGAGAGGAGAAGAGAGGGCAGAGGAAGGATGAAGGTGAAGAACACAGAGAAGAAATGGGAGGAAGAGGTAAGAAACTGAAGTGTGTATTTCCCTTTGTTCCTGTCTTGTAGCAGTAATAAAGGGCCCACTTCACCATAAGCCTAGGATGACACTAATAAAATCATGGTAAATTGAGGATTTGATTTATGGTCACCCACTCTAAACTTTTACTACCTAATATTCTCGGGAAAATGCATAATTAGCTTTTCTACAAACCTAAGTGGTGGTTCATGCCTGTATTCAGTTTACCTAGGGAGACTTTGCTTCAAAATACAAATGGGGACACACACATACATACATTCATACATACATACAGAGAGAGAGAGAGAGAGAGAGAGAGAGAGAGAGAGAGAGAGAGAGAGAGAGAGAGAAGGGCTGAGGTAGAGACTAAGATCCCTGGAAAATTACGAGCAGGAATCGACTGCTCCATTCAAATTCTTCTATACCTTTTGCAGGAAAGGATAATTTAAAAACACTGGCCTTATGAGGAAAGATCACAGTCTCAGAAGCACCTTCTCCTGACTCTCTACTTTTGTTTTCCTTCTACAACTGAGACCTTAGATAAAAAATTATTCCTTGTGTTGCATCACCCAGATGACAGTGGCTAGATCTTTCTCAGAGACCAGGAGATTCTGAGCACAAGAAAGTACTCCAGTAGATGTTGTTTTTATCAAACTTTGTGAGAGTTTCATCCTGCCTGCTGCTTCTTGTGGTGACCTGGATCATCACTCACCTGGTATAAATAAGCTCAGCGATGAAGAAGGTGAGGAACTGGAGCCAGGGATGATGTATTAGATCATATTGTTTGTTTCATGGGACATCAGCATAACTGACCCCTGGAGAGTTTTCTCAAATAGCTTTCCAACTGTAATTTGAATCACAGAAAGTATTTTCTAACTCTCCAGCCTTCTGACATCCCCACTCCCAGTAATTAGCTGTTTTAACATTTTCCGATAGGCAACAATACTGACCATGAGTAGAGACTGCACACACAGGCAGCAGAAGTCAGCTTTCTTCTGCCAGCTCATCTCCAAGCATTATTTGTTTTCATAAACTTGAGCTTGGATGACTTCTTCCTTGTTGCCTTTAATTAATCAGGAAAGCTTAATATGCACTTTTTTTTTTGTTTCATCAATCTGGCACCAAAAAAAAAATGCTGAATTGCTTTTGTAGTCATTTGAAAGAAAAGTTTGGGGCTATTAAAAGAAATTCACATCAGGCATTTCTCTCCATGACCTACTTATATTCTACAAAGTATTGGGATGTTTCAAGAAAAATGCAAAAGTTGGGGTGCTAGGGCCATCTCAAGTTCTTTTTTTTTTTTTTTTTTAATTTTCTACACAAAGACACATTATGGTGCATTTTAATAATGCAACTTGAAATATTCTGAAATGGAGACAAGCCATAATCTGACCACCACAGAACAATGCCTCATGCAGATTCCTGAGAGGGCACGGGCCATGGGGTCCTCCTTTTTTGTCCGCTAGGTAATTATTTCACACATTTGGGAAGTTTAGAGGCAATGCATATGCGGTTTTCAAGTAAAACCTCTGAGGATCTGAGTCCTTGAAATCTGGAAGTAACAGAGAATAAGAACTCACCAGCTGGCTTCCGGTCCCTAATAAGAGGGCCTGCAGGCCACCTTCCAGGGCTGAATATTCTAGAGTTATCTTTGTTAAAAATGCTGAAACAGCTTGAGAACATATCTAACTTTACCTTTTAAAAGTAGGATTAAAATTTTTTTTTTTTTTTTTTTTTTTTTTAAAACTTTATTTATTTGCCTTGGTGTTTGCCTGGAACTGGGACTACAGACAGTTGTTAGCTGCCATGTGGGTGCTGGGAATCGAACCCGGGTCCTCTGGAAGAGCAGCCGGTGCTCTTAACCGCTGAGCCATCTCTCCAGCCCCTAGGATTAAAATTTTAAGAAGCTTCATGAATTACTCTCCTACCTATCTATCCTTTGATATTTTTAATCCCTTAAACTTTGAAAGAATCCTTTGTTGATTCATGCATAACATGATCAAATAAAGCAAAACTATAAAAATACGATTTTAAAAATAAACCTAATCCAAACATCATAAAAATATTGTAGCCAAAAAATTTAACTCAGCCAGTTAGCCAGATACATCTATATGTGTACACTCACACACACAAACACACACACACACACACACACACACACACACAAATTTATATAATTGGGTACTTTTTTGTTTTTTTTTTTTCTTGGTAGCATATTCAATGTACCAGATACTTTCTCATAAGCCGAATAATAGACACACTCTCCAGGGCAAGATTATTTTACATGTGCATAAGTATGTATGATGCATGTATATGCATATGTGCATGTCTTTGTATGTGGAGGTCAGGGACCAGCATTAGGTGTCAGTCCTTATGTTCCCCCTCATCGGAGACAAGGTCTATTTGTGGATGGATACTGAGAACCTTGTAGCCTAAAACTTTCTAGAGAATCTCCTTCCACCATCTCTTGTCACACCATAAGAACACCCACTGGGGTGATAGGCAGGTTACCAATCTCAGCTTTACATGGCATCTGAAGGGTCACACTCATGTCCTCAAGCTTGCATAGCAAGTATTCTATACACTGGGCAATCTCCCCAGCCCAGAAGATCAGTTTTCACCAAGTGACTTCACATGTACAGGAGGATTACAAACAGAGGACCTTGGAAGAAAAAGGAGCCTCAGACTTGTTTATGTGAAAAACAGCTAAGTAAGCAGGAATAGGGAGTTTGTAACTTCAACATAGCAGAATGCAATGTGGTACTTAAACCATAGAAGGAAACAGGGTTGAAGTACTAAAAGCAAAGATTAAAGGGCCATTTAAAATGCAACTTCTAAAAATATTCTCCCACATAGTTTGGCAATATATATAATTTAAAGGTGTTAAATGTGAAGAAATGTTGTAAGCCTATTTAGATTCTCCCATGTTTAGAAATCTCAGTTGGGTATAATGGAGAGAGGTTTTGCCTTAGGTCAGGCTTTGAGGCATTTTTTTGGTACCTGAATGGAATGCACATACTCAAAAATGAAAAACAAACAAACAAAAATCAGCTAATAGATGATCTTTCTCTGCCATCCAGTGTCTTCCTTTTAGCAAAACCAGACTTTTATATTATTATGGTGTGGGCAATTGGAATCTGCAGTTTCCAGAAAATCATTAAGAACATGGTCCACAGTTAAACCAGTATAGCTATACTTGAAGGACATGCTGAACTTTTCCCACACACTGAACCTTGATTCTAAGCCATGCCATCACCCAGGCTAAGTTTCCGTTGTTCTTGGACAAAGATACTGGTCTTAATACTCAGGTCAGTGGGTGTGGCAACCCAGCCCAGCCCAGCCAAATAGAGTTGTAGCTCTATGTATATTATTGAGATATGAGGCCTTGATGTGGTTGAAGACACTGGAATCCTGCTAACTGTGAAGTAACCCAGTGGCACCAACCAGGTCATCGCTTGCTGGGTCACCAAAAGAACAACATGACACCTGGAATCTCAGCATTGAAGAGGCTGAAGCAGGTGAATCAAGAATTTAAGGTCAATTTGGACTACATAATGCATGAGATGAACCTGCATGTTCCATCTTGTGTCATTATTTATCAGGTGTACATCTTCCTTCCTTCCCTTCTTGCTGTATTGGTTATTTGAGTAAGTTTAATCTGTCATTTTGCAAAGTCCTGACATGCCCCTTCTTTTGTCAATAAAATATTTTCTATAATCCCTCAGAGAAACTATTTCTAGACCACTTTCTTTCACAGTCATTCTCTCTGATACCCCAATAGTCAAAAAGCTTGCCCTAGAAATTTATTTAAATAAATACTCAGGTCATAGTTAGCATTCTCTTTCTGTAATAAGGAGTTCCATAGTGGAGCACAGAGGACAAGATCAAGTACACTGCAGGGTCTTTGGGAGCTGAGAAGCTGAAAGATGATATAGTTTTCTAAGGCTGAAGCAGTGAGGCCCTATCAAACAAACAGACACAACAGAGTCTTCATTTTATTGAACAACTAACTATGGTTTTGGTTTTCTCCATTAACCAGATAAGTGGGTCTTCACAAAATATGCTGTCATAGGGCATCCTACTGTGAAGGCATAGATTTATCTTTGCAAAACTTTATCTCAGGGAAAGAACATCTAGTGCCTGAGGGCAGGGCCCAGGTCTAAGAAGAATCCAAGAAAAATCTCAAGAATTCATCTGACTGCCAATAGATTAAAACTTGGTTTTGCCTGCAAGAATTACTCTACCTCAAATCCCTTTATCCAGTCCTGAAATGCCAAGACATGTAACACCCCACTTTAAAACTCTCTCACCCCTGAGCTGGCTGCCAAATTCCCTCTCCTGCACTGGGACATAGGGTTTCAGACCAGATTCGAACTCATCCAAAACAATAAATTGACCCTCATGTGTTTGAATCAGAATCCAGCTCCCTCATGGTCTTTGGTGGTCTCTCGATGCAGGTACTATACCTACCATGGTGCTTTTGACTGCCATACTTGCCTCCAATCCCCAATAGTTTTCAGACATTTTTCAACAATTATATTCAACTTTCCACATACCAAATAGAATCCTCCTCATAAAAACACCAGAGACAGACAGATAACAGAAGTATATACCCATTATTGGGCTTTTCTCTCATAGAAAACTAGTTTGCCCCTGAGAGAGTGTGATAGGGTAGGTGTGGAAATAGAAAAAGAAATAAAGTCTTAGCTCAGGCATATTTAAAAGAGGTATCATGGAACCTCTTTTAACCTTCTGTGAGAAGAAACTGGTTTAACAGGAATTCTAATTGATCTAATAACAAAAACCCAGAGCCAGATATTGAGTTAAATGCTGAATGATCAGAGAGACAAAGGAGCCAGCCACTAGAGAGACTTCTTACCTCTACTGAATCTTCAGGCAGAAAGAAGGGCCAGCTCCTGTCTCTTCCCATTTTATAATCCTCCCTTTATAAAGCCATATCACTTCCTGTCTTCACTTCTCAAGTGCTGGAATTAAAGCATGAGCCTCCACCACCTAGTTTTGTTTCTCTTTTAGACCAGATCTAAATCTTGTGTAACCTAGGGTGGCCTTGAACTCCTGATCTTCCTACTTCCTCCTCCCAAGTGCTGGGAATAAAGGCATGTACCACCACAGCCTAACCTCTATGGTTAACTAGTGGCTAGCTCTGCCCTCTAATCTTCCAACAAACTATTTGTTAGAGACTAAACAAAATATCACCACAAAGTGGAGGAGAATTTCATTTCTTTATGATAGACTCCAGACTCAGGGTACTGTCCTCGGGAAGGGGGGCCCCAAGAACCCAGACTCCAGGCAAGTTGATGCAAAAAGCAAGAGGATTTATTTCGTCTGTACAGGCGTGCTACCTCCCTGCCTCCGGAGCAAGAGAGTGGCAGGGATTAACAATCTCATATTTCTTTTCAAGGGTAAAACCATAAAATCACCATAGCAACTGGGGCAATACATGATTGATCACTTTAAAGGTCATATTTAGAGTCATAAGGTTGCTCACAATAGTCATGGGGTTGCCTTAAGACCAGCTGGTTGGGGGGTTTTTACAACCAGGTGTTGGTCACAGCTATTCTGCTTGGAATGTCTGGTATTTTTACCACAGGTTCAACCATCCTGTCCTAATAGTCACCTGAGTTGATTACGGCCATTTAGTTTGTTTTCTCATAGGGGGTGCTCTGCTGAGTATTTGAACTGAATGCTTGGGTGGGCCTTTGAACCCAGGGTCCTTCACTTTATGAAGGCTTTTTTGTTTGGGTGGTAATTTTCTAAATGCCATCAGCAAATATATAAATTTAGCCATAGGTAATCTTTACTCTTCTGAATTGGTTTCCTATATTTTCTACCTATCTTTGATGAACAAGGCCATCTTTGGACCCAGAAAAAAAAAAAAAAAAAAAAGAATAAAAGCTTCCCAAATGAGATGTAATTCTGTCTGCTGTCAGAAAATGTGTGTATTGGTGCCTCTCTCTCTCTCTCTGTCTCTCTCTCTCTCTGTCAGAGAAAAAAGAGACATACACAGAGAAAGAGGGAGGAAGGAAGAGAGAGAACCACAATAGATTACAATTCTTTTCTCTGTAAAATTTATAACAGTTCATAGTTGATTAAATTCTGCAATTTAAAGGAATAAATGTGAGATCTTATAATACATTTAGAGGAAATATTTTTAAAAAGCACTCAGTGTTTCAAATTACATGCAGGCATATAGAGGCAGCCCCATCTCACTCTAAAACTGCTTACTCCTCAACCTTCCTCCCTAATTAGAGCATTTTATCTTTGTGGCTTCATACCATTATTGCATCATGATCTCTTTTGGCTAATTCTCTGTGGAGTGATAATTAGTAGTAATCCACACCAGCTGAAAGCAGATGGAGTGGTGTGATCAAAGACCTAGGTTGGGGTTATCAATGATCACCTACTTGGAGAAAACCAGTGGAGGGGGTTATATTGACCATAGTGGCTTCACACATATCATGGAGGTAATCTCAAAGCTTTCTAGCATAGTAGAAAGACAGCTCACTTATTAAATCATTTCTTAAGATAGCTCTTATGAAGTTTTCCCTATGAATCAAGACCAAAGGGTTATAGGAAATTAATTGTTTATAAAAGTTTAAAAACACATAGTAATGTTAAAGGAGTTTGGGCTTGAATAGGATTTATTAATTATAGTTTCCATTTGCATTTCCTTGAAATAATCCTTCCATGAGTTCAAATTTTAAAGTAAATATAAGCTACTTTAGATAGCCCTAAAGGTAAACAGATATGGGCAGATTATCAGCTCATGGAATAAGGCTATATTTGTCAGATATAACAATGTGTAGGAATCACCAGATTGTGTGGCAATAGGTATTTATAACTGAGTGCTCTTGAGAGAAGGAAGATATTTATAGTACTATCTGATTTTGCAAATAGAAAATCATAGTTGATCTGGGGAGACGTCTTAGTAAAGTCCATGCTGAATACACATGAAGGTATAAGTTATAACCCAGAACTCATTTAAAAACAGCAAGGCATGGTATATCATGCTTGTAAACCTTGTGTGGAGATAGGTAGATGTCTGCAACTTAGTAGCCAGTAAGTGTAGCCTACTCGGAAAGTTCCAGCCATTGCGAGACCCTGATCACAGGCAATGTGGACAAAACCTAGGGAACAGCACCCCAAAACAATTTTATGACCTCTACATATAAACACGATCAGCCTTTTTGTAAACTCACAGGTTGAAATATGACACATATTTGTGATATTTCCAAATTTAGTTAAAAATAGATCCTAAGAACTTCTCTGGTTAGAAAGAGGTTTAATCCAATAATTTTCTCTATGACTTTATTTGTTCAACCATATAAGCAATCTCAATAGATACCTGGGTTCTCTCAGGTATTATAGTGAACCTTTAGCAAATATGATCTTATAGTTAACTCACAATTATCACTTCCTTAAAATTTCACCTGATTTGTGTTCTATCTTAAGAACATAGGTATAGTTGTAGCTGTGGTCATCAATTTTCTATTTCAGAAAGACTTGAGATAATAAATTTAAAAAGTAACCAAGTTTATCTGAACTCACACTTGTAGGGGTTTCAGTTCCTAAGCAGTTAAATCCTTTGCACAGGTGTCTCAGATGAATAGGGCTCACTGGTGCAAAGCTGCTGACTGTAAACAAGGGATGAAAAAGGAGTTGGGGGGCAGGGGTCCCATAATCATCTCCAAGGATATTCCTTCAATGGCATGAAAATACCCAACTTATTATACCAACTCTATATCTAAGTTCAAGACTGTGCTTTTGTAGGGCAAGGTGAATGCAAAGGCAGAGAAGGAGATGCTGAGGCACATCTCAAGTTGTTCAGGTTGCTTCCTTGGACTCTCTAATTCTGTGATCCAATACATTACTATTTGCTTAGCCAGTTTGGGTTTCCTGTTATTTGTAATTGAAAGACTCCTGATAGATGTATAGAAGGGGAAATGAGGGAGAAGAAAATGCCACTGAAGCAAAAGACACCAACTTGCCCTGATTTACCCTGAGTTATATAGTCCATCTTCCTGGTATTGTTTCTTTAAGAATTTATTTCACATTTGAGCTTTTCAAATGAATAGAAGCACCAAATTTAGAGAAATAATAGTGCTGAAATTAAGTTGTAGCTCAGCTGAATCAGATCTATGCAGGACAGTCCACACTTCACCAAGTCATTTTCACACTAGTGCTTTTTTATCACCATGAGAACTCTCAGGATCTGCCTCAAACCACCTTTCCCAGAAATTGAGTCAAACAGTTAAATTTCCCATCATGAGATGAAAAATGTTGCTTTCTCAAAATCAGAGTACTTAATTCCTTTTAAATACAGATGAATTTTCCAGTAGAACAGTGGTTCTCAACCTGTGACTGGTGATGCCTTTGGTAAACTTCAATCTCCAAAAATATTTACATTATAATTCATAAAACTATCACAATAAGAGTTATGATGTAGCAATAAAAATGATCTTATAGTTGGGGGGTCACCACAACATGAGGAACTGTGTTGTATTAGATTTTTGGCCGGGACATTTCTGTCTAGACTAGAGGTTTGACTGGCAGTCTGGCAGAAATATTTGTAGTCTTACAGAGACACACAGACACTTAGGTTAATTTTTAGTGGATTGACCTGGGGCCCAGGCATTTAACTTGTTGATTTTTTTATCTTAATTTATCTTGATTAGTCATGTGGCTTGGTACCTTTTCTCAGAGCAGTATTTTAACTGTGTGTGTGTGTATGTGCGTGTGTGTGCGTGCGTGTGTGTGTGTGTGTGTGTGTGTGTGTGTGTGTGTGTGTGTGTGTGTGTGTTTTGGCAGCTCTGGTGACTTTGTGGCATCTGTCTTTTTGGAGTTTTTTTTTAGTCTGGTAGCCCTGCCCACACTTCCTGTTTGTCTTTGGCCAATCAACTTTTATTAAACTTATAGGCAGAATGAGCAAATACTTATAATGAAAACTAATTACAACAGAACTGCATGAAAGAGCTACAGCATTAGGAAGGTCTAAAACTACTGGCATAGAGGATGCTGCTTTCTAATGTTGTGTGTGAGTGTTTTATATTATTCTTCTTTCATATACTATATACCAACCACATCTTCCCCTCCCTCTGTTCCTATTAGTCCCTTTTCCTATCTCTTCTCTCTCCTACCTCTTTACTCCTCCTCCATTCCCGCCCCCCCCAAAAAGGGAGACCTTCCAAGGACATCCACTGTACATGACCTAACAAGTTACAATAAGACTAGGCACAAACCCTCCTATCAAGGCTGGACAAGGTAACCTAGTAGGAGGAAAAGGGCCCCAAGCATAGACAAAAGAGTCAGAGATAACCCAACTCTTACTGTTGAGAGTCCCAGTAGAACACCAGCTACATTAACATAAGGCATATGCAGAGGACCTAGCTCAGACCCATGCAGGGTCAGTGTTTGTCTCTTCAGCCTTTTGAGCCCCTATGGACCTTGCTTAGTTGATTTTGTGGGTAGTGTTTTTCTGGTGTCCTCTACCCCACTGACCCCTACATTCTTTCCTCCCTTCTTCCAGGGCTCCCCTGGCTCTACTAGTATGTGGCTGTCTTTGCTAAATGATGCATTTCTAATGAAATTTGGTCTATGAGTATGGCAGAATTTTATTAAGAATCATTTCATTTTTTTTTTTTTTTTTTTGCAAGTTATGTTTGGTTCTATCCAGGGCTGTCTTTCTTCTGGTTCCTGTCAGACATAGTTTCCCTCTTGTGACCTGGGTTTCAAGTTGGACTAGTCATGGGTTGGCCCACAAGTACTCCCACAAGTGCTGTGCCACCATTTTCCCATCATGTCTTGAAGGCAGCATAGAATGTAGGTCAAAGGTTTTATGGCTGGGTTGATGTTACTACACACTTCTTTTTTTTTTTAAGATTTATTTATTATGTATATAGTATACAGAAGAGGGCACCATATGTCATCATAGATGGTTATGAGCCACCATGTGGTTGCTGGGAATTGAACTCAGGTCCTCTGGAAGAACAGACAGTGCTCTTAACTTCTGAGCCATCTCTCCAGTCCCCCTACACACTTCTAAGAGCCTTACCTAGTTATAGCAGATGGCTAGTTCAGGCTCTGTATGCCCCATATCTAGGGGAGTTCACTGGGGTCACTCTTATAGATTCCAGGGTGTTCCATTGTACTAGGTTTTGAAATTGCTTCCCAAATGCCCTCCAAATCTAGTCCATCTCTCCCAGTACTCACTCCTTCCAATCCTCCACCCCCTTTTCCCAATCTCATCCACTCCTGGTCTACTAAAAAAAAAAAAATCTATTTCCTTTTCCTGGGGAGATCCATGCATCCAAATCCAAGACTCAGACAAATCCATACACCTACAGGCACCTGATTTTTGATAAAGAGACCAGAAATATATACAGAAAAACTGAAGGCATCTTTAACAAATGTTGGTAGTCTAACTGGATGTCAACATGTAGAAGAAGGCAAATTGATCCATATTACTACAATGTACAAATTTGAGCCCAAGTGGATCAGAGACCTAAACTTAAAAACCAAATATAGTGAATCTGATAGATGAGAAAGTGGGAAACAGCCTTGAACACACTGGCGCTGGAGATAGCTTCCTGAGCAGAACACTGACAGCACAGGCACCGAGAACAACAATAAATAAATGGAGTCTCATGAAACTGAAAAGATTTGTAAGGCAAAGGACACTGTTAATAGGATAAAATAGCAGCCTGTAGGATGGAAAAAGATTTTTACCAACTCCACATCTGACAGATAGTTAATATTCAAAATATATAAAGAACTTAAGAAATATCAACAAACCAAATAATCCAATTAAAATGGAGTACAGATCTTAACACAGAATTCTGAAATGGCTGAAAAACACTTAAAGAAATGTTCAACATATTTAGGAATCAGGGAAGTACAAATTAAAACTACTCTGGGATTCCATCTTACACCTGTCAGAATGGCTAAAATAAAAAATGCAATTGATACCTCATGCCAGTGAGGATGTGGAGAAAGGGAAGCACATCTCCACTGCTGGTGGGAGTGAAAACCTGTCCAGTCACTTTGGGAATCAGTAAGATGATTACTCAGAAAGAAGGTAATTGATAGACCTCAAGACGCATCTATACTAGTCTTGGACATATACCCAACAGATTTTCCATCCTAAACACTAAACACCTCACTAAAACACTTGTTCAACTATGTTCATTATAGTTTTATTCAGAATATCCAGAAACTGGAAATACCCTGAATTTCATTCAACTGAAAAATGGATAAAGAAAATATGGTAAATTTACACAATGGAGTTTTACTCAGCTGTTAAAAACAGTGACATCATTATATTGGAAGACAAATAGATGGAACCAGAAAAGATCATCCTGAGTGAGGTAACTCAGACCCAGAAAGACAAACATGGTATATACTCATTCACAAATGAATATTAGCTATCTAGTATGGAATAATCATGCTATAATCTACAGATCCAGTGAAGCTAAGTAACAAAGGCTTCTGGCTTTCTGACTTCTTAGATTCATGCTTTGTTAGAAGGCTAACTATAAGTGAGACAAAGACAGTAGAAGCAGCTATTATCAAGACCACAGTTACAAATAGGCAGTGGAAAGAGGGAGCATGGACAATCTATTGTCCCCTCTTTATTATAGTGTCAGTAAAAAAAGAAAAAAATCCAGGCTACAATCAGGATGAGTATTGTCAACATTTCTGGGTACCCTGATGACCAGCCATCAGCCCTCACCAACTAAAGAGACATCAATGAGGCAATGGTCTACTTAATGGTGTCACCCAGGAAGGATCCCTCTTGAAAATGAAACATTAGTTCAGGAAGCACTAAAAACAGGGGAGGGTCCTGAGACTAATGTTTCCCTCAGGATCTTATTTTTCTCTTTTCTTACATAACTTCCCTGGTAGAGAAAGCTTTTTGATAGACCAGGAAATGCTTTAACCACTCAAGTGCACACCACTTGCTTCTTACCTTCAGCCCATGGTTTGGTATTGGATTATGTTCTTTCAAGTTTCTGTTTTTTCCTTCAGTTTCCACCCTCCTCACAGAACTGCAAACTCTAAAAACAGGACTAAATTGTCCAGCTTCCTCAGGTGGGCCTAACACTAACTGACCAAACAAATACTCAGTAGTGCTTGGAAGTGACCATCATGTGATCATGTATACCAATAATTCACAATTTCTTAAATATAAAACTAGTTATTTGTAGATGTATTAAAGCAGTGATTAAATATTCTGAGAAAAAATAAATGTGACAATGAACATTTTTTAAAAAATTTATAGTGGAGCTTTAATCCTGAAAACACAGAAATTTATGACACTTCCAATAGTTTTTCCTTCCACTTTCTGCAGTCATAAAACTCCTAGAAGATGTTCTTTCTTGATAACAAGCATGTTCAGGTTCTACCATTCTCTGCCAACAGAAGGTAAACATCACTGCTTAAATGATGCTGAGAGCTGAGCTTATCTGTCACATGCTGATGAAGCTGAGGATGCTGAAACCATCCTGGGAAAGTGAGTTGGGTTTCAAAAACTTTTCCTGGAGTGAGCTATTACAGGCCTAGTTTGCTGTTTAACTCTGCCTCTAATGAGATTCTAGCTAATGAACCAATCATGATTCCCTTTAGAACCTCAGTTGCCTCACTCTTAAATTTTAAAATAAGAGTAATAGTTAGGATTTACCCTTGGAGGGGTATGTTTTTCTAGCATGCATCTCTGTGTTTCATCCAGAATCCAGCATAAGTGGGATATGATGCATATCCCATAAAGTTATCACTGAGAAAGCGAAACATTAGGGAAAGAAATTCAATGTCATCTTTGACCACATAGTAAGTTTAAGGTCTCCCTTGACTACAAAAATAAGATTAAATAATAAAATAAGATTATTGTATGAATTAGTATTTAATGAAATCCCAGATCCAGATATTGGGGAAAAGCTAGAATACCAGAGAAACAAAACAGACTATGGTCAATTCTCACCCAGCCAATGTCTCAGGCCAAACAAGGTAAATGTTATCTTCAAGAGCCCTCAGCCTAGCTGGTCATTTCTATAGAATGACTTAATGTCTGCCTCCTTCACTTTAAATAGCTTCTCCATTCATTTGTTTCACTGATGGTATGATGCAGAATGAAATTCAACTCTGCATCATAATCCTAGAGTTAGGATTAAAGATGTGAGCTACTACTGTCTGGTTGTTAGGCCTTGAATTCACAGAAATACAGAAAATTCTCTGTTTTCTAAGCAATGGGATTAAAGGAGGTGGGAGTCACCACTTTGTTATCCTGAGGGGTTGGATTAAAGGCCTGAGTCACCACTCTCTGACCCTCATGGCTTGACTGTGGGTGATTCTGTTCTCTGATTTTGTTAAACATAAAATATATCACTACATAAGATTGATAAATGTCCTAGTATCACACCTACTTCATACAACATCAGGAATATAATGCTGATTATGCTCCCAGTTAACTGACAAAATCATTACTTAATTACATATCATATACCATATGCCAATAACCATGTTAAGTCCTAAAGGTCCTTGAGTTTTATGATCCTTGTAAAAACTCTAGGCACTGTTATCATCTTCTTTGTATGGATAAGAAAACTGAAGAGAAGTCAAGTAACTTGTATACACATCTCCCAAGGAGGAAAGGCCAGATTTGGATCTTAAAATTTTATTTCTGAAGCCTGATTTCCTGTGTTCTTTAGCACCACAGCAGCAAGTAAAATGTGGATACAGGAGCTTGGTGAACTGTAAACTGCTAAGTGGTTAGCCACTTACTGCATTCCTTAGAAGACTGAATTACCAATAGCCCATCAATGAAAACTCAGTGCACGTACATATATGTCACAAAGCAATATAGTAGTTCTTCCTGACTTGTATATTTGGTATCAATCACTTGCAACTAATTATATAAAAAGAATAATATTTATTAAAGGGTTATATGAAACACTCACTGATAGAAGATATTGAACATTTGGGCAATTTCTGTAAATCAGGACTGATCCACATGGAGGTGAAAGGTTTGATACTTTCTCCAAGGACACAAGGGAGCAAACAGGAAGAGAGGCAGTGTGGATCCAGTGTTGAACTGGTCTGGCCACATGTGTCCTCAAGGCCCAAAGGCCACACCTCTATGTCAAGGTGATAATGCCTGATTTCCGCTACATCTCCCACTTTTGTCTAAATAAGAAAGTTCTAAACCTAAATATAAAACTATATACAATAGCAACAATTATAAGGTAATGTTTAGGAGAGGAACAAGGCAAGTAACAAAAACAAGGTCAAACTACAACTAACAAACAACAAACAAAGTATATATTAAATGTCCAGAATATTAGTAAATGGCAATATATAGAGATAACTTTAAAGCTGTTTATCTTAGATAATATGAATTTAGTCTCTAAATGTTCTTAGCTAAGATATGACATAGTAGTAACCTTAACTATCTAGACTTTAACCCCGTCAAAGATCTGAGAAGGAAAATATATTACCTAAGTATACTGAAGTACAAGCAAGCAATTTCTAAAATTTAGTAAGAAAGATGGCAAAAGCCAGCTGCCTGAACAGTCACCCATAGCTTTTCTGCAACATTGGAGCATCCGAAGTTTTTGGCTACAGGCCTAGGATATCTGATATATCTCTTCGGAAACAGAGTATTTTGAGAAACCATCATATCCTGTCTTGGCAGGTTTCAGCTGTCTCTATCTTTTATCCTGTCTGGACTGGACAACATGCTTACTGTCAGTAGTAGAGGCTAGGGCAGTTCTTTGCCCAACAGGCCATATCTGACAAGGAAGACAAATTCCACGTGGAATGTCTTTGATGGCCACCATCATCTTGGAAAAGAAAGAAAGGAATGGTGCCGCCAGGAACAATCATGTCTCTTGTAGCCAAATTCTGAAGAACAAAACATTAAGTGCCATATTCTCTAGGTCTATGAAGGGTTTGAAGGCTGCCTATTATTCTGACATACTCTCCTATATATCTAGAAGACCTAATTAACATGACTATTACATGACAAAGATAGGTAACTATGACCTGTAATTCATATTAACCCAGATAACCTAAAGACTAAGGCTTATATTATAAAGGTAGAAAATCTATATACAGATGTACAGTTTTTGGATAAAAGCTTCAAGTATGACAATCATAAAAATATCTTAAGAAAAGGTAGAAATTTATAGTGCAAAATGACAACAGTATCATTATTATATATAAATATACAAAATATCTTAAGCAGAAGTAGAATATATATACAAATATAATTTAACAGATCTAGAATTTGTATAGTACAAATGACAATAATATTCTTAGCATGCATTAATGTACAAAATATTTTAAACAGTGGTAGAAGCATGTGCATAATATAACAAATACAGATTTAAATTTGTATCAATATACAAATTAACTTAGACATATAAAATAATTTTACATTTGTATCAATATATAAGAATCCATACCTGTCCAAATTGTCTATGGCTAATATTTGGCTATATTTGTTTACAGGTAGATACAATAATCTACTCTATCTGTTCTATCTACTGTTTATAGGTTGATACAATAATCTACCTATATAGGTCCAATCTACTCCCTTTCTTTCTTCTTCAAAGGGGATTCCTGAATCTAATCTTATTGTTCCACCCTCAACCCAAATATAACTTATAACCACCCTAACAGAATGATAATTATCTATATTCCTTAGAAGACAAAACTTATTAGAGAGGGGGCATAGATTTTCTTAGAATTGCTTCCTGCTATCTGGGAGTGACAGTATTTCTGTGGGGTCCTGTAAAAAACCAAAGCAGAGGTTAAGTCTCAGCTTAAGATTGTTTAGACTGTAACATCTGTAGCCAGTCTCAGAGTACTTGGTAAGGCTATCTGAAGTTCTTGTTAGAAGTATAAAATGATAGATAATCATAGTAAGCCATCTTGCAACTGTTATGAACAGTTTGTAGTTCAGAATCAATCACTGAGTGGTGTAACACAACTTTAAAAAAATCATAATGAACTAGGTAGAATCATCGTGGTGGGGCCCCACCTTCTTTCTGGATGTTTTAGAGATTGCTGTCAGAATTTGTCATTTATTGTGGCAAGTTAAACAATCCTGATCTCTACAAACAGGAAGAGAGACAGCATGCACCCACTCTTAAAATGGCCTGGCCATGCCTTATACATGTGTCCTCAAGGCAAAGGCCACACCTCTAGGTCAAGGTGATAATGCCTGTTTCCCACTACAGACTCTGTGGTTGAAGTTACTAATACTTAATATGAAGTAAAAATATTAAATGAAAAAATATCAATTGTAAATGGCAATTTTGATATAATTATGCCTCTCCTAGTTTGTTGCTAAATCTTTTACAATGCACCATATAAAATCTCTTATAGGTATATTGTGTAACAAAAGGCATACTACATATTGGGATTAGAACTATATGAGGTGCCAGACATCCACCTGGGGTCTTAGAACATGTTGTGTAAGATGAGAAGGGATTATTCTACTAATAACATACTAGTTGAGAAATAATTACATTTACAATTATATCATCACAAAATAAGTTACTAGAGTACCATTTATAGCAAGGAACTCATTCTTTTTTTGGAGGTAAAATTTAAAACTCTATGCAACATCTGAGAACAGAGACAGACTCTTCCTGCTGGTCTGGCCATATCAGATTTGTGCTAGAATATGGGCAAAAATGCATATCTGCCATGGAAACTAGCTCAAGGATTTGCATGGTGACTGAAAACTAGCAGCATATCCAGCAGAGTCCCCAGAATAAATTAATGCCACAGAATCCATTTCCAGCTTCCCCATAGCCTACATGCCCTTCTGTAAAGAAACTGGCATAAGTCTAGAGCCTGATAAAAGAAGGCACTGTGGGTCCAGACATTAGGGACAAAGGATATAAAAGAACTGGAACATGACACATTATTTTGCAGGCCCTGCTTTCCACTTTCCTACTCACTAAGTTGTTTTGACATCACACCTGTTTTCTGTTGTGTTCTGGAAACCTCGTCTGCACAACAGATGGCAGAGTGTTTGCCTAACAAATGTTCTCATGGGCCAGTCTAAGGAGGTGACAGTGGGGACTGCTGCAGTTGGGAACGAGAGAGGTGGGGGAGAACTCTTTTAGGTTGCTCACAAGTCTCCAATTTTACTATAAACTTGCTACCCAGCCAAGGCCTAGAAACTGCTCAGCTCTGAATATTCCAATTACTGTTCTTGCCTTCTGACAGGCATGCCCAGGATATCTGGAGTCAACAGCTGGCACCAGAAGCTACAGAGGACCTGATGGACATGGGAAGGGGCATCAGGGGCTCAGCCAAAATTGAAAACTATAATGAAAATTTAACCTCTGACTCCTACTTTGTCTACACTGGAGTATGTGAGAAACAGTTTCTTAAACACTTTTTAAAGAATGCATTTTGTAAGTTCATAGTAAAACATCTTCAATGAAGCCAACACTCATCTGAAGATTACAGTTTACAGAAGACCTATGCATCTGGGGACAACACTCCCAGCTCCACACCAAGTCTCTAACGGCATCTGGTAACTCTGTTTGCAGTATCAGATCAGTTATACATTTCTGTTCCATCTGATTCATTGTCTTGATTCCTTAGAAACCAGACTGCATACTATTAAAAATTTTGGTCCCATAAGAACAGACTGAAAACAAACTAACTCCATCTTCATTCCTCTTCATTGTTTCTTCTACTCATTGCTATGGTCACAGAATCTGGAATAGAAACTAGAATGCATTGGGTTTTCCATAAAAATTGGGGATTAAAGCATAACATGTCAAAAACTATGAGATGATACTCATTCATAATTTCACTTACTACAAAATTCCCATCTGGAAGGAGTAATGTTATTCCGGTGTTTCAGATAGGAAAATAAGGGAAAAGTGCAAATTCTTCACTTACAGTGACACAGATAAGAACAGACAGTATCTGATTTTAATATTAAGCATATTGCAATAACTATGAGTCAGATACTTTTGTTAAACCAAATCTCTCATATGGGTAGAACTTGGTTCCTTTTATCCTTGGGAGAATTCTATTTTTCTCAGAATACTAAATTATAAGGTACTAAATCAGGTAAGCTGAGCCTAATAATCTATGGATGTCTAGGCCTGAGTGATCTAGAAATCTCCAAAATTAAACACAGAGTGCTATGTATATAAGTGAATTTTCTCATAGGAAAATGTTAAACTTTAAATATTTTAAATATGCTAAAAATTCTTCTAGTGCACTGAATTTAAAAAGTTATCCATTCTTAATTGAACTTATGCTTATAATTGTTGTGATTGAAGAGTTCAAGGGGCTCCAGATGACTTATGCATGTCAATTGGAAGGGAAATGACTTGGTGGATGCTTGGAAAGTATAAGAACTGAGCATAGTCATACAATGAAAGCACCTGAGTTATGGAAAACACCACTTGTGGAAGAAGTACCAATGATTATGTAGTCCTGATGATGGTGACACCAGAGAATTTTAGTACCAGTAATTAGATTCAATAGTCCTCAGAGTACAAAAATAATCCTATATGTAAGGTCCAAACCATGACAGGACTGCAAATAGAGCATTTCCAATCATTTTATTTCCTATAAAAATAATCATTGATGAAGCACAACAGTTATTTATTGAAAGCCACCTGTGGCTTTCTCCAGTGTAATCTGAATATTTTGTGTAACTGAAGGCAGTTTAAACTAGAACACTACCCAAATGGAGAACACTAGATGTGGAAAGAACTTAGTGAAAGATTATCCTATGTGCATAGTAAATCTGGGACTAATCCTGTGTCCAGGGGGTGGAGGAGAGATACATTTTCTTCCAGTCTACAAAGCCTCTAGGGATAAAAGGCAAGAGAAAGTCAATCAAGTTAATCTAAATTGCTTGGAAGAGGAAGAAATGATGAATAGTTAAGGGATGTGGAAAAGAAAGAAAAGGAAGGGTGGGGAGGAAGAGAGGCAAGAATGGGGGGGGCAAAGAGAGGGAAAAAGGAAGAAAGCGAAAAGAGGAAGGGATGGAGGAAAAGAGAGAAGAGTAAAAGCATCAACCATGGACATCCTGTGGCTTCCTGGATGCTACTTCTGGAAATGGGAAAGAAGGCAGGAAAAGGAAGGAAAGAGCCCACTGATCCTTGGAGAGATCAGACCTTTCCCAGCTTAAAAGAACAAAGAAATGAGGGAAGTGACCATTTTCCATATTGTTGTGTAATGATTCTGCCCACTTGTAAATAAGACTTTAATTTTATGAATCACATTGGGTATTTTTCTTTGTAAAGATATTGAGGTATTACATAGGGAAGGACTGTGGGGGGATCTAACTTTCTTGACTAGGATTATTCTACTACGGAATAAGACATGGTCAAAAGTAAGCTACAGCAGGGAAAAATTGGACACAGTTTGATACAATGGATGCATTACTGCTAAGACTATAAAGCATAACCAATAGAAGATAAATTTAATATACGAGCATCATGCTAAAACACAAAGAAAATAATTTCATCACTGTTTAACCTTTTAAATCTAAGTGTTTCTTATGCTGTTTACAGGGAGAAAGGAATGCTACAAATCACATACTTTCCATGTTTATCAATGTAATGACCATGGGGAATGATTCAGAATCATCTTTAACCTAATGAGCATGCTGAGTAAATCAATTATGTTGCAATTAAAATTACAGTTCATCCACCCTTGATAAGTCATGCTTATGATTTTTATTTTCTTTATAGTTATTGTTAACTTATCAGCTTTTTAAATTCAATTTACTGTTTTTCTTGATAAATACAAAATAAAAAAAATTAAATTATAGTTCATCTACAGAATTCTCCCACCATTCTCCACCTCTTTATAAGGCTTGTAAGTCTTGGGGAATAGACAAGGTTCTTCTGTGCTGGCCACCTTTCTTCTTCTAAAATCATTTCCGTTAGTCTTAATGTATTCAATTTTAAAATCTTTCCTATTTGTAAGTTTCAGCAAAATTTTGTCAGGTTTCAACAGAGTGTCAGGGGATAATTAGGACAGTTAGCAGTAATTTATCATTTCTCAGCTGGGTTCTCAAGCTTTCGCTGACTGCATGAAGAAATCCGTTAGCTAGTTCTACACAGATCATTATAAAACCTCCTTCATCTTTGCGCAAATTGTTTTTGCTGTTGTCCTGAAGTAAGATGAATGATGAACAGATCCATTCCTAAAACTTCAGACACTGGTATGAGTGTATCTCTCATCAGAGGGCAGCGTGGGCCAGAGCTGAACTTCCACAGTTGCTAACAGGAAAGACAGTGTGATGGACAGCTTTATTCCAAGTTGCTGTGGTTAGAATTTAAAATCAGGAGCCAGGCTTCCAGTTAGATCTTCAAAAAATATGCACAAGACTCTATGAACATGCCATTGTGGGTTTCACCAACCAGATAGTGCCTCACAACCTAATAAAGAGGAGAGGCCCCATAAAGGCAGAGAGAATAGTTTTGTACCATCTCTGCCAAAGAGACAGATCTGATTAAGTTTAAGATGCAGGGGAGGCTCTCCTGTTCTTTAGAGAGATTCATTTACTAGATGATGAAAAATGAATTCTGTGGGTAATTTCATTTCAAACTGATTGATTTCTAAGCGTGGGGGGTGGGGCTGACACTTGGTGAAAGCAGCAAAAAGCAAGTGTCGGGAGAGCCAGCTAGTCTTAGATATAATCTAATTATTTGAGCACAGACAATAAGAACATAGAAGGAAACAGGTTCAAGGTCACATAAGACTGTTATTCTTAGCAATGAATATGTTCCTGCCCACCTCCCCAAAGACTCTCCAAACACCATAAACTGACCTATATTTCCAGTTTATTTCTGACACCTGAAGCTAATCAAAGTTCACTTTTTAGAAATCCAATAGTTATTTTCAATTAAATTACTCAGCAAATTAAATCATAAATTTCTCTCTCCTAGACCTAGTTGTCTCATTCCTAAAATACAACCTTTCTCCCTCTGGCTCTTTATTTAAATCTCTGGGGCCAGCCTCCAAAGAAAATTATGGATTTGATAATTTGCTAATGTGACCATAATAGTTGTTTTGAGTCATATTTATGGTCTTATTGTATCTTGCAACAATCAATAATAATCCACTGATGTCACTAACTCTGGGGGCTTCTCAGCATCGACAAAAGGCATAGGAAATTCATTTTTAATGCACTCGTTTAGGACTCCAAGGGAAAGATAGTCCTGCATATATTAATAAAGGCCAAGAAATTAATGGCCTAGCCGCACATATTTTACCCAGAAGAGTTAGCTATATGAGAAGATTTAATGCCAAAAACAAAGAGGAGAATAGACTAACAGGGTCCATTTTGTGCAGCAGTAGCATCATTAAAGTTAATGGAATTACTGTGTGGTCATGCACCAGAGGCAACCTATTGGAAGTTAAGTTCTTCTAGGGCCATTGATCTGTGGACATTCACTCAAAGATTGCCATTGGCATCTGATGTGCACTGCAGATGTGTACAAGCACTTAGCAATTGTTTATATAAACTGCCAGTTAAGCATATTAAGCGCTTAATAATAACTGAATATTTTAGAGCAGAGGGTCTAGTTGAGCATGTCTTCTCTTGATAGTGGCAAGAGTCAACTCTGCCTCACTCTAAAAACAAGGAACTTGGTGGAATCACATACCTGAAAATGCTTAGAGGTAGGGCAGGCTTCAGGATGGGTTAACTAAAGACCTGATGAAATCACCAGAATTGAGTTTTATTCTATTTCCGCCATTTCAGATCACCATCTGCAAATTGCCCTAAACATGGACAAGGACTGCCAACTGTTGTTAGAATGCACTCTTGTCTTGGTAAATAGCCATGCATCTAATGCTTGCTTATAAGTCTCTGTGATGACCAGAACACTGTTCCTTAAATCTGGTAAGCCTATGTTTAAAGCATTCAGTGAAGACGAATATCATAAAATCATGTCTTATAAATAAACTTTTATCACAACACAGCTATGTACACTTGTAAAAATTCATTTTCATACATTCTGTGATGATTTTTATGCTACAAAATCAAAATTGTATTATTGTGACAGAGTTACATCTGGCACTCAGTGACTAAAATGTCTACTGTTTGGCATTCAACAAAAGAAGTTTGGCAACCTTTGGATCATACAAAATGATTTGTGTACCTGGCACTAGAAAAAGAGTTCAACCCATTTCAACTCCTTGAAGCCTAAACAATCACATGTGTAGAAAAAAAATACTGGTGACAGCCACCAAGACAACAAAAGACATAGGAGACTAATTATTCAAATTTTAGAACAGCACTCTTAAACACTTACTATGAGTGTAGTTAAGATGATCTACAGAAGGGGGAAATATCCTTTGTCCTTAGAACACTTGAACCTTAAAAAGTACTTGGAAGAGAACTAACACTCCTTCCTTCCAACATGCACAAGGCCTGGTATGAGTTTTCTCTTCTACTTCTTCAAACCCACCTGTTGCCTCCATGCCCTTCATCTCATTTTTTTATCTCATCCTCATCTTCACTTCCTAAAATGTGATAACTTCACTACCACTGCTGGCTTTTTTTTTTTTTGGTCCATAATGTTTTTCACCAACTGAGTAGGGTTCTGTTCTTCTACAGTCCACAGTTCTCATAACATAAGTCATTTCTTTAATGGGCCTTTTCTTATTCCCACAAGTCATGTAGACAAACTCCTCCTACTTTTTTCCCTTCATGCTCTTCCATTTCACACTTTGTTGCAGCTTTCCTAACACTACTCAAGTCTGCAATAGTTTGTTTGTTCACTTGGTTGTTGGACTGCGTGTAGTGCTAAGAATATATCTTGGCTGCCCTTCCTTGCACTCCAGCCCAGAGCCTAACAACATATGACAGCACAGAGTAGTTACTCCATAAATACTGACTGGGAAAGGAATTCACTGTGAACTGTGGAACCTCTGTACCTCCTCAGCATTCCACTCTTGGTACATTTATATCCAAGTCTGTCTCTAAAGAATGAATGCTAAGGAGGCAGACAGGAAAGGAAGGATGGTCCTTTCCCTTAGAGGCAGGGATGGCGTATCTCTGGTAGTGAGGCCATTATGGGCATCAACTGCAAATAAGAGCTGTGCAGTACTGGAAACAGTTCTCACAGTGCCCTGAACTCTAAGACTCCAAGATGCAAAAAACAGACTTCAATGGATGCACCTCTCTCTCTCTCTCTCCCTCCCTCCCTCCTTCTGTGTGTGTGTCTGTGTATGTGCTAGGAGAGGGGGGGTTGTAGAATAATATACAGTAGACAATTTCCCAGGACACTAGGCCTCACTGAGTTCTCCGAAGGCCTATGTTTGAGCTTCTACTTCAAGAGTGAGATTCATCTGTGATCATTTGATGGTGGATCTGAGCTTAAAATCACATTTTTTTTTTATGGATAAACAGTTTCATCAAAATTATACTTCTAGGACATGATTACATCTGGGAATTTATAGTATTTACAACCAATAGACTATCTGAAACACAAATAAAAGCCCCTCTTGGGTTGTTTTTCAGGGCAGTGGTAGAGGAAGTATAAGAAGCCATTTCATTTTTTCCAGAGAACAGGTACTGATATACAGATCCGAGAGTGAGAAATCTGAATGTGAACATTAGAATAAATGGATTTAATCATGAAGTAAAGGAGTATTTAGCTGTTCACTTTGTTCACTCAACAGCATTTATTTTTCTTAGACAGTTAAGGCAAGGTCAACTTTTTAAAAACTTCATGTTTACCATTTCTGTAACATCAGAAGGGAGAAGGGTCTCTTGGGAAAAAAAATTCCAGAGACTAGAAATATCAACATCCATATCAGAATCCAAGTATATTATCTCTACATTGAAGGAACAGAATATTTCAAATCACTGTTTGTCTTTTGCCTCTGAAGTTGAAGCATTATCTGGTTGAAAAAGCTTTTTTAATTGCATGTCTCTATTTATTTTTCTGATCATGGTGGATAAGAGTTTTTTCCAGAGAAAAAATTTGTCATTAAAATATAGGTGTAGGATTGATACCTCCTGACCTGAGGATTACACTTCAAAATTATCATAAGGGGGCGGGGCTCACTGTATTTGGCCCGAGGGCCATTAGAATCTCATCAATGGAATATTTTCACTCAGATGTCATTTGGCAGGTCATCACTCTAATTTCTATATGTCTGTGGCTCAGCAGGTTTCCAAGTCTATAATTCATGACCCCTGTTTCTACCTGAGCCAGGCTCAGCCATTCAATACTGAACTTTTCCAGTTGCCTTTTGAATCTTAAGAATTACTTTATTACTGGTTTGGGCACAAAGGACAAAGATGAGCCAGAAGGAACTGAATAATTCAAGATGAATATTGGGTTGAGTCAAGTCAGGTCATTTAGGGCAAGATTCAAAAATGTATTTATATAAATAAATGAAAGTGCAGGCCATAAATCTTGGTAACTTCTAACTGTGGCTTTGCAAAACTCTGCCGTGATCCCTATTCTCAGAGGTTTGGATTCAAGGGTATGAGAAACACTTATGTACTGGAGATAAAGCAAACAGAATAAGTTGTAGTAGTCATGTCTTGGTGAAAAATCCTTTGATGGCACCCTTGTAAAACAAAAATTACTAAGATCACTAAGTATTTTTCTTTTATATTTAATTAGCTATAGAATATAAATATTTTAAATTGGAGTATTATGATTAGCAACTAAAGGTGCATTACTTAGCTTGGAGATGGAAGCTACAGTTTAGGCCACCTGAGAAGCCATCACCTCCCTCTCTTTGTTCCTTTTTCTGTTTCCACCCAGGGGCAATTTCTAAGCAATATATAGTTTAAAAAAGTAGATAGGGAGCTCTAGGCAACCTGCTCTTATATTTTATTATTTTTAGCTATAAGTAACTCTTGAAATAAAATCTCATAACATATGGACTTATTTCAGCTGAATGCCCAATTTTTAGCACAGCACAAATTATTTTCTGGTCACTCTTTGAGCAGTGTGCATTCACAGAGGTCTCATGGTAGTAACAAAGAGCTCATCTATGGAGACTAAACTGGCCACATGCATTTAAACCAAGTATTGAAGATTTTTCCATGTGACTAACTGAGCACAGTTATTTTAGCTAGTTCCACAATTCTGCCAAGCCCATTGTTTAGATACGGCTGAATTAAAGATCTGATGTTGAAAGGAGCTGATTACATGGCGTCAGATAATTTAAACCAAAATTGTCTGGGCCTGAAACATAGCAAGATGGTGAGAATCCAAACTGTAATGGTCATTGTTATTTTGTGCATATGTGTGTACATGTGAGTCTTCATGTGTGTGCAGGTTTATGTGTATGCATACCTTTGCATGAGGCCAGAGAACAAACTTGGAGTCTGGAAGTGTTGTGTCACGTACTATGTACATGTTTTTTCATGACAGGAACTCTTTCTTTATTACCTAGTGTCCCCACATAGGCTAGGCTGGCTGGCCTGTGAGTCTCAGAGCGTCCACTTGTCTGCATCTCCAGCACATGGATTAGAAGAATGTGCCACCATGTTCAGATTTGATAGTTTTCAACATAGCTTCTTGGGGATGAACACAGATCCTCATGATTTTTAGGCAAACACTTCACCAACTTCAAAGCCTTTTCAATTATTGTTTTTGGAGTACCAAGTATATGCCATACAGCAAAAATGCTAACATTGAGTAACTGGCTTTTTTACTGTATTAACAGGGGTAAAGCTAAGTAATATTTTATAGTCATTTGGATCTTAAGGTCTACTGAACTTCTCTCTTTGCACAAAACATTGTTTTTCACGGTGATTATACATAAATCCCCAAATCTAAGCTTCCAATGGAATTCTACTGAATGCTAAAATACTGCCAGCAGGATCATCACATGTATCATGTTTTCTACATTTCTGCATTACAGATCTCAAAATAAAATTAAATCACTAAATACCGGCTACTGTATGTCAGTGCCTCCAATTACTGGTGGAATTTGATTACACTAACAAAAAGTTAAATACCTGAAACATATAATTCTACTATAAATGGACATACAGCAATGAAGCAATGTTTTGATTTGTTAATCTTCACCTGAATAATCTAGCTAACAAGGAGAATTCTTAGGGTATTTTTGAATGGAAGACATCATTATTTATTCTAAGTCAAGTGAAAGGATATAGAATCAATCTGTGTTGCAGCAAACATAATATTTATACAACTTCTCCCTCTTCTGGACCAACTTCGGTTGTGCTGATGGGGTAACTGAAGTTTTTAAGGAACAGCCTGACCACGTGACTCGGGAAGATGTGTGTCCTTCTTCTGCCTGGGGTTTGATTCCCTAATTGTTTTACCTGCTACATATGCTTCTCAGTGGGCCACTTTTCTATGCACACCTCAACTCCGCTTGTGTAAAATATTAATGCCTCCCTTTGAAAGCTGCAAAGAAATTCAAGTAGAAACTATAAAAGTCCATGGCAAATGTTTTCTAAGACTTCACTACATGCAGGGCACAGTTTTAATGGCCTGGGCACATAGTTATTCTTTCAATTATTACAATATCCCTAGAAGTTAATAAAAGACTGGTGAAGTACTCATTTTATATCTGTGTAAATAAATACTGGGCTTCAGAAAACCTGGCTTATAGAGTGTAGAAATGCTTGGCAGGTGAAACATCTGGTTTTGAAACTGGGCAGTCTGGTTCTGGAAATCTCACTGCTAATCTTTATATTTTAACTGTTCTGCCTTTCCTGCCAACCAGGGACAATCCCATCTTTTCGGGATTACTTACTAAATGTTGGAGAATATAAGTCATAAAACTATAATCAAATAAATTGAAACATAAAAAAATCTCATAAAGTTTGGTGAGGTTTTCATTTATTCTGAAACAACAGGTATCAAGCAAATGAAAGCCAACTAGAAGTGGAAAGAAAATCTGTTTCCTTCCCCTTCCCTGGAGAATGAAGTCCATGTAGAAAAGGAGACATTCATTCTAGAAGCACTGCTCTGGGAGAGTATCCGGTGGAAATTTCTGGGCAAGGTCTATGTGATAGAAAAGCCCCCCAAAGCTCAGATATGAAACCCAGAGAAAGATAAATATCTGGTGCTTTATGGTCTCACAGCCTTCCTTGATTTCTACTTCCTCCTTCAGGTTCAAGCAGCACCCGCTTCTTCAGAACCTTTTCTTGTACTGATTGAGGCTTTTTCTCCCGCCCTTCTTTGCAAAGGAGGAAGGGACAGGGGCTCCTGCTCCTCTCCTTCCTCTCATCCTTCCTTCCTCACTGCAAACCAGCTCTACTCTGCTTTAACTTGTCGATTGTCAGTCTCTATCACATCCAAAGACAGTTTTGATTGGCATCTCCTTTCCAAACGGCTGGAAGGAGACAGATCCACAAAAATCTCCTCCTGTAGCTGCCTTTTTGGAGAACAGATGGAAGGACAGAAATTGTGAGTGGATGGTAACAGGCGCAACAATAAATAAAAACCACCATACTAAACAAAAATAAAAAGAAATGGAGAAGTTCACTTTTGGTGGCTATTTAGGGAAACGCTTGAAGGCTTAATAGGAGAGAATGCATTTCCTAAGGAGTACTGAGAGGCTTCTGGTGCCTTCTTCGGCCAGAAGAACAAGGGACCAAAGGTTTTGTATGTAAAGCATCAGAGGAAGGTAAACATGCTTTCCCAGAGTAGCCAATCCCAACACTCAAAGCTGCCCACTGAACATTACAACCGTCTTTTGGTTTATTGAACTCAGTCAAATTAGATTTATTCTGGGAACAGATGCAAATAATAAGGCAATTCTACAAGATAAAAGCTACTGCATCCTGAAGATACTAATTCTTCCACCAGTAAATACATGCATTAGGTATAAACAGAGACAAGGCAGTGATCACAGTGGCTTTCATCAGAGGATAAAAGACCTGTGGTGCATTGCAGCTTCCTGAAAATTTCATTCCAAATGAAAATAATAAATAACAGATTTTTTAAAAATCAAGCTATAGGTATCTCTGTCCTGTGCACACCACATCCTCCTTTGTAGCAAGTCTGAGATAAAAATGGTGAGTGCATGGATAGTCATCCATGTCTGGTTCTCATAACTCTTTTGTAGGCTTGGCACTAGGATTCAGGATGGCTCAGAATCACCATAGTGTCTGTCAAAAACATTCTGGATTCATGCCCACTGACTGAATCAGCACAGGGATAGGTTTCTATAATGAAAACCCACTTCAGACAATTTCTCATGGTCACTATTGATCCATTCACAGGAATAATGCAGAGGCATCAAAATTCAGAGCAGACAAGCAATAAATCAGGGTAAACACAGAGAAATATTTTTTCAAAAAATATTTTTGAAATATTCGACAAATTTTTAAAAATATGAACATTTTCAAATTTTCAAAGTTATTTCATGTATGACATGTCTTTGTGTGCGTGCATGTGTGTGTGTGTGTGTGTGTGTGTGTGTGTGTGTGTGTGTGTGTAAGTAGGGGAAAATGGATAAAGTCCTGCTTTGTAGTCCAATCCAGCCTTGAACTTGCTTCTTGTCTCCCTCTGCCTTCCAAATGCTGAAGTTATTATGTGCCACCATATCCAATTCAAGTGGTCATTTATTTATGAGTTTAAAGCATTAAAAAAAAAGATATATTACCAGATCAAAATTTTTCTAAAAATTTAAGGTACTGGGTAATAATTAACTGTGAGAAAATGCAGTGTATATTAATAAAGTAAACCCTGGCCTACAAATTTGATTGATAGGCACACATTGCTAAGGCCCACTTGTTAGGTTGTTATATTGCTGTGGCCATGCCCCCACCTGCAGGGGCTCCAAAGAGCCTCTGACATTTATCTTTAAGGCACATCTACCTTTAAAAGCCCCAACCACGTGGAAGACTCTCTCTTTTCTCTTCCTCTCTACCCCCTCCCTCCCTCCTTTCTTTCCCCTCACCCCACCAGTCCCTTAATAAACCTAATATGGTTCCCTTGGCAGTGTGCTGGAAAGTTCTTTTACATGGGAAATACTAACACTACTCTTATCCTAGTTTAGGGGTAAGAAAATAGAAGTGAAATTGTTATTAAGAAAAAAAGCCAGGTGTGGTAGTGCACACCTGAAATCCCTTCACTCAGCAGGCAGATGAGTCAGATCTCTATTAGCTCAAATCCAGAATGGTTCACATAGTGAGTTCCAGGATAGCCACTGCTATATATAAAGGTTCTGTCACACAATAGATAGATAGTTAGATAAAATTTTTAAAAAGAAGAAAGCAAAACACACTAATGCTGGTGTACCAGAATTAGGGAGATGACTCAGTGTGTGAAAATTCTTGTTACGAAGGATGACATCCTGAGACTGAATCCTCAGAAACATCAGTTACCTCAACATTGCACAGGAAGATAGAAGATGAAGACAGGAAAATTGGTCAGCTAACTTGACATATGCAGTTTAAAAAAAAATAGAGAGACCCTGTCTCAAGGTATCAGAACTGATATCAGAGATTTTACTATGATCCCTACACATGCTCTGAGGCTTGTATGTACCTGGATTCACACACACTGATGTCCAAGTACATACACCAATAGGCATACACAAAAACACATGAATGAAAGAAAAATAAGACTGATGAGAAAGATTAATCAGTAAAGGGCTTGATGTACAAGCATGAGAATCTGAGTTCTATGCCTGTAACACACCTATAAAAGAGGTAGGCATGGTGTGTGTACTTTCAAACACAGCTTTGAAATGGCAGAGATAAAAAGATCACTGGAGCTTGCTGGCCCTCGAGACTACTATAATTTTTGAGCTCCAGGTCAGTCAGAGACCATGTCTCAATATAACCCAATGTAGAAAGACACTGAAGAATAATGCTCAAAGTCTTCTCTAGTACACACAGATAAGCACACAGAGACAAAGACAGACACATACTCAGAGAATCACATAGTTTCTCTCTCTCTTTCACACAAACACACACACACACACACACACACACACACACACACACACACACACACATACCAGTGAGAGCATGCGTTGAGAAGGCTGGAATTTGAAGTGGCATTGAAGTCCACATCCCATAAATGTATATCAAAACACCCAATATAGTATACATTCGCTAAATGTCCATGTCAGCTTTTTCCCATTGCCATTCAGTTCAAGAGCTTTTCCATATGGAAAATTAAGAAATCAAAGCTCACAGTTATGAGGCTGCCCCAAAGTGGCAAAGTTAGTAAGTTATATAACTCACCTTCCTTGGCACCTCTGGCAGATGGCAAGACACATTAGCTCTCAGACTTTGCTGGCAGCTAAGTATTTTCTATGTGTACTAAACCACAAGATGTCTAGACCTCCATGCCATATGTAAGACCTCCTGATCCAGGAGAGTAAAAGATTAAACAGAAGATTAAAGATAATTTTTAATAACATTTCTTTAAGGAACTTCTCTTTTTCTGCTGAAGTAATCTAGAAAGTAATTACTAATATTTCAACAGTTATTAAGACACACTTCTTACTGCATAAAAAGCATAAAATTAAACCTTTAAGTACAGCAACGAAGCACCACAAATATGGAAGAATATGTGCAAACATAATCTATAAATAAATTATGAGATTACCTACCAGGAATAAATCTCTCCTCTTAATATACCCAAAGCATGCTCCACCCAAGGATGTTCATATAACAGCCTCAGAGAAAATGATTTACACTGAGCTTATTAGAATGCATTCCTTTAAAGGAATGAGTATGCTTTAGGGATTTGGTTTGTTTAGAGATACACTTGAGATTAGAAATTAGTTTTGTGGGATATTTCAATCTCACTCTAATACTCCAAAGACTGTCAGTAAAATCTGCTTTGAATCAGAGAGAAGAGGTAGCTACTGGCTGACCAAAACTAGCCATAGAGGTTTTGGAGAATTGAGGGCACCTAGAAAGACACAGGAAGTAGTAGGGAGGGGCTTAGAGAGATTCTCAGCCATTTTCATTGATGAAAGAGAGGGATGTCACTGGTTACTTCTTCACTGCTTATCTGATTAATCAGGTTCTTATCTAGATATCTGACTCCTGTTTTTAATTGATAAAATAATAATTAGATAAATCCTTTATGTGGCATCCAACATGGAATACCAGATCATAAGGCAGCCACTCCCCATGGGTTTTGAAACCCCACCTGAGTCTAGAGTTTTCCTATTGCAGCCTCTCTGTAACAGCCTCCAGCTGCCATCAGTCCCTGCTCCAAATACCACAGGTGAGTTGGCCCCAAGTCCTGCTATTCATTCAGGCAGCCCACCCCCACCTCAGTGTCCTCACTTCCTGCCATGCATGCTTCTTCCTTCTTCTGCAAGTCTCCCTTGTTCCCCCTTTCCAGGTGGCTTGATGTCTTTCCCTGTGAGCTGCAGGCTTCCCTTGGAATCCCTCCTTGAGACGTTGTCAAGAGGGCCAGCCACCTAGACACCTAGTCAGGCTTTTACTGCTGCTGTCACTGTCACACACTCTCAGCCCCCAGCTACATGCAGCTGCCTTCAGCCAGGGTGTGCACTGCTTGTGTTCTCTCCCAGATGTGTGGTACAGGGACAGCCAGCATCACACATTGCTGTCATTTGCAGCATATCTGGTTAGACATCTGGGAATTCTTAAAGAGGGAAATAGTTCTTTTTTTTGGTTTTGTTTTTTTAAAAAGGAGTTTCTACTTATGTTAAAACAGTGGTAGAATGGCAGCTTACAGAATGGGAAAAGAACTTGATCAATTCTACATCTGACAGAGGGCTGATATCTAAAATATATAAATAACTCAAGAAACTAGACATCAAAATATCAAATAATGAAATTCAAAAAATAGAGTACAGATTTAAACATAAATTTCCCAACAGGAGAATATCAAATGGCCAAAAGACATTAAAAGAATTGCTCAGCATCCTTAGCTATCAGGGAAATGCAAATTAAAACAACTCTGAAATACTATGTTATACCTGTCAGAATGGCTAAGATAAAAAACACAGTTGAAAGCCTATGATGGGGGGGGGATATGGAGTAAAGGGAACACTCTTCCACTGTTGATGAGAGTGTAAATTGGTACAACCACATTGGAAATCAGTATAGTTGTTTCTCAAAAAACTGGGAATCATCTGACTCATCATCCAGCAATCCTATTCTTGGACATATACCCAAAGAATGCACATTAATACCATAAGGACATTTGATCATCTATGTCCATAGTAGCATTATTTGTAATAGTTAGAGCCTGGAAACAACCAAGATACCCTTCAAACAAAGAATGAATAAAAATAATATATTACATTCACACAATGGTGTATTATGCAGTAGGAAAAAAATGACATTTTGAAGTTTGCAGGCAAATGAACAAAACTAGAAAATATCATCCTGAGTGTCAGAAAGACATAGTATGTACTCACTCCTAAGTGGATATTAGACATAAAGCAAAGAATAACCAGGTTCCAAACTACATCCTCAGAGAAGCTAGGTAACAAAGAGGCCCCTTAGAAAGATATTCATAGATTCTCCTGTGAAGGGGAACTAGACAAAATCTCCTGAGAAACTAGGGCCATGGAGGGGGTAAAAGGAAGTGGGGAAAGTCCATGAGGTAATAGGATGGTAGCGTTGAGGAAGAAACACAGTGAGAGAACAACAACAACAACAACAAAATAGATATCTTGACAGAAGGAGTCATTTGGGGGTTAGGGAGAAGCCTGGGACCAGGAAAATTCCTAGGAATCCACAAGGATGACCCCAGATAAGACTGCCAGCAGTATTGGAGAGGGTACCTGATGTGTTCTTCTCTGTAATAAAATTGATGAACATCCTAATTGTTATGATAGTATCTGTGTCTAGCAACTGATGGAAGCAGAAGTAATGAGCTACAACTAATTATTAGGCCAAGTTCCCAGTCCAGTCAAAAAGAGGGAGGAGGAATTATATGAGCCAAGGGGTCAAGATCATGAGAGACACAGAGAGACAGCTAACCAAGATACTGAGAGCTCACTGACTCTGGAGTGATAGCAGCAGAAACCGCCACAGGACCGAACTAAGCCCTCTGAATGTGGATAATTGTCGTGTGGCTTGGGAAGTTTGTGGAGCCTCTAGCAGTGGGACCAGAATTTATCCTTATTGTATAAACTGGCCTTTTGAAGCTCATGCCATATCGAGTGATGCTATGGGATAATGTTCTTATACAATGCAAAGACTGCTTACTCATATTGATTTAATAAAATGCTGATTGGTCAGTAGCTAAGCAGGAAGTAGAGATACGGTGACTAGACTAGTTAGAATTCTGAAAAGAGGAAAGGCAAAGCAGGAGATGCTAACCAGACACAGAGAAAGCAAGATAAGAATGTTAGTCTGAGAAAAGGTACCAGGTCATGTGGCTAAACATAAATAGAATCATGGGTTAATTTAAACATTAGAGTCTGTCAGTAATATGCCTGAACTACTGACCCAACAGTTACTATAATATTAAGCCTCTGAATAGATTATTTGGAAAGCAGCTGCTGGCTATTTGAAAGGTTCTGGCTGGGACATGGCAAGGCAAGGCTTGGTCCTGCCTCAATGTGATATGGCAGACTTTGTTGGCTCCCCATGGGGCATTATTATTCTCTTTGAGGAGTGGATGGGAGGTTTGTGGGGGAAAGCTGGGGCTGAGTGAAAGGAAGAGAGGGAAGGGGAACCATGGTTGGTACATAAAAAAGACTTTTAAATAATAAACAAGAAATGGCAGAAAATATTATAATGCAGAGAGTAAAGTCTCTGTTTGGTTCTACACTTGATAGTTTGAAAATAAAATAAATTAAATGAAGAGATTTTCAACTTAGTTAGGATTGGCATATTCTAATTACAATTATTAGCAGTTTGTTAATTCATGTTTTATCCTTCAAAAAGTGGTTTGATATTAATGCCAAATAAAAAAATAATCAATAAGAGACACAATCTTTAGAAAGACCTACGAATGAAACTAAGAAATGTATTTATACAGAGACAGAGGAGTTTAGAGCACAACCTACCACACCACTGCATCTCTGATGGTGTTAAAGAGGTGATAGTTATAGTTACCATTTTCCTTGTTGCCAAATTCAGAAAAGAAACCCACAAAAGAGGTATAAAGTGTTTAAGGTGAGACAGAAGTGTAAATGCTTTATTTAAGAAAATGTTTTGATGTCTAGAAAAAGATAACTTTTAATTAGTAGTGAAAATTAGGATAGAAAGTAAATTAAGTACAAAACTTTGGAGTCACCAAGATAGGATAGATAATGGAGTGTTATTTTCTGAATTTACCAAATGCAAATGGACTGGACACTGTTAATGTAATTTGCACCTGATAGTTGTTCTTATTGTATATAGTTTTTCTGTATCAGAGTTAAAATCTTCTCTTTTTATTTAGACAAAAGGGGAAATATTATAGGATATTTTGATCTCACTATGACACTTCTGACACTGCCGATAAAGTTTACTTTGAATCAGAGGGCAGAGCTAGCTACTAACTGGCCCAAATTAACAATAGAGATTTTGGAAGACCAAGGACATATAGCAAAATACAGAAAGTAGTAGGGAGTAGCTTAGAGAGATTCTAGACATTTTGGGCTAAAGAAGGAGAAAGGAAATCACTGGTTGCTCCTCCAGCACTTCTCTGATCAATCAGGTTCTTACCTCAATATCTGACTCCTGAGCTTTTATTGATTAAAAAAGATAATTAGACAAACACTTAATATTTCATAGACATTTCAAGAAACTTAGATGTCTGACTGCACAACAAAACAAATAAACATCAACTATTTCTGGATAAATAATGATAGAATCTTTGTGTAGATAATTGTTTCAGCATACAAAGTCATAGTGTGTGCATTTGACTCACTTCAAACAAAACAAAGCACCACAGAAACATGATGAGAAACTATCTTCCTCCCTCCCCTCCCCTCCTTTCCTGTTTACTTAACTATTGGTTAGGATAAATGTCACTGCAACAATGTTCAGATTAATAAGGGAAAATGGAAGCACATCATGGAATGTAGGTTTTATGTGCTGAGGAAAGCTTCAGACACAAAGACCAAAAGAAACAGGACCAAGTATTTTTGCGGACAGGAAAAGTGAGGTCAGAAAAGAAGACAGCACTGTGATCTAACAGCCATAAGCTAGGATAACTCATTAAGGCTTTGTTCAGAGTCTTCAGTGCTTACCAGAAAAAATTCAGGGCTCCAGTGAGGTGTCTTATGTCTACCTTTGTGGTAGGTAGGTCAGATAATTCTTTCATGGCCTACTTCAAGGTTGGATGGTAGAACAAGGGTAGAGAGAAGTAGCTTGCCTCCTGCCACAATTTTCTCAGTTTTCTAATCTTACTCTAATTCTAGTAGTCAAGAAGCCATCTTCCTGGGCAACACATTCTAAGTGCCATCAATAATGACAGGATCCAAAATTATTACACACACACTCCCTAGAGACTAAAGAAACAACATAAAAAATGAGCATATGGAAACAAACAAATAGATAAGAGACAATGAAGAATTTCTTGCCCAGAATCCAGCTAGGCAACAGGAGAGGGAGCATGATGTTCATGCGGGTAAATTGGGTGGGTGCAGGTAAAGGCTGAGGAGCTGAGAGAGGAGACAGATATTACTTTTCAAACCCGCAGGGTGTCCAGATCACCACACTGATCATCTGGTACCTGGCAGTGTTCTACTTTTAAACTTGAGAAGAAAACTGAATAATCAATTGTGAAATAAGAGGTCACTTTTTACTTCAATATTTCCTTTTCCTTGTTACATGGGTCTTATTGAGTAAGCCAGGCCCCCCAGCATGTTGCTAGACAAAATCTAAAGCCTCAGAAAAAAAAATCCTGAAGTGCCATCATGTTCAAGAGGCTAACTCAGTGGTGCACCCTCATTAACAATAACAATACTTGCTTCAGAGAGAAAGACCGTTAGTGGGATTATTGCTATTACTACCTGGTATGAGACAAAAGTGGTTTAGAACTCAGACATTAGACACAGCACTGAGAATCTCACACATAGGCAAAGAAACAAACACAAAGAAAAGGCTTCATGCTGTCCGTGGTAGGCTGTCCAACCTCCCTTCAAAATGGGCAGCTGTGTAAATTTCAAAATGAGAAATGATCCTAGCTGCAACTGAGAACTTTCTGATAGTACAACTGGATTCTGAAGGAGCCCCTCTGCTCCATGGAAAAGCTACCAGTGCAGCAGGACTGGATTCTGTGTTCCTGGTTACTTGAACACCATCACTAAGTTACTTTGTCAGCAGACAATAACACAGCTGAGAAATACCCATCTTCTGAGGTGAGACTGTGGGCATGGTATTGACGGTTCCCTTCCCATGCCTGCATCATGACTTAGGAGTTAGAACACAAGATCAGAGGTTACTTGTGGTGGAAGCTGTGCCATTGAGCTGACATTCTAGTAAACTTTCATATAATATGATGAAAATTTAACAGTTTGAACCCCACAGAATATATACATGTACATAGAATGACTTGGTGTAACAGACTAGCTAACAAAGGTTCACTATCTACTATAAGTGAAGTGTATGTGAGGTGTGAGGTAGGTGTGTGTGTGTGCAAGTGTGTGTGCATGCATGTGTCTGTGTGATGTGGTGTGGTATGTGTGTGATAAATTTTTCTTTATATCTGATATTCCACAAAGACTGTGAGTTGACCTATGTATTTATACTAAAGAAATGCTGTGACCAGGCTGGAAACAACAAAAAGACGTTCAAAACACAATATTGTTCTTTTAAAGAAAAAAAGACACAATTGTTTACTGAAATCAGTTTAAGCTAAACAATGCTGGTTATGGTTAAGTACATTCAACAATTTATGATATTATATTATGAACCAGCGCATCATCATCATCACCACTAAAACTAACACATACATGACACCTGGCTCAGGTAAGTGGGACAATATGGACTCTGAGATGCCATAGCCATGGTCCTCAGTCCTGCTGGACTCAATGCTTATTTGTCTCCTTTAACAAATTATATTTTTAAAAGTTTCTCTATTCCCCAAATACCATAACATTTCTATCAACCACAAGAAAGGGTCATTATCAGTTGCTCCCATGTCATCCTTCTTTTGTTCCCTAGGAACTTCTAAGTTACATTATTTTTCTATCCAAGTTCATTTGTATAGAATAACTTAAATGTCCTTTTTAGAATTGTGAAATAAAAGCTTGAGGGTACATAATCTACCTGTTCACACAAAACACAACTGTTTACCAGTCTATGTGTCCTGTTACACAGCTAGCTGTGCATCATTCCAGGCGTTAACTCTGTCTTTAGTACTTTCAATGGTTTCTGAAACTTAACCAAATGCTAATTCAGTGCATTTTAAATTTACATTTGAATTCTGAGTTTTAAAATTCTGGTAGCCAAGCTTTAATATCTATGCATTGTATTTTAAAAGTCAATTTCAAAGCAAAGACACTGATATAGCATCCTCTTTTAGAAACTTCATATTTAGATGCTTACCATGACAGTGGACAGTGAAATAGATGGAAGCAGAATGTCCCCTAGTTCTGTTTTCATGTCATGTGTTTAGAGACATTGGGGCCACTCTTCTGATCATTAGGAATTTGCTGGCTTTCCCTTTGAGACATTCACTCACCATGAAAATTCCCAGGTATCTTATTTCTTAACTCTTACAACAAAAGCCATGTTCATTTGATATGATTTAGTGTCAAGTTACCCTGGCAGTCAAGGCCAACCCTAAACCTCACAAGCTTTATTTCACCATGTGTAGCATCAGCAGCATAGTGTGACATGCTTCTTATTTCCATCACCAAAAACTAGTCTTCCCTGCCACTTAAGCATTGAACCCAACTATAGACATTCATGTTTGTGTGAAACAGGCTAGACTCTTGCTTCATATCCAGCAGAATTTTTTAGTTTTATCCTTTTGCTGCAATTAGAGGCTGTCATAATAAACCCCCATTTCTCTCTAGCACACTTCAAAATCATTTTTGAACTCCACTGATCCCATTAAGTTTGAACTTTGGTATTTAGTTGCAAGAGAGAAGAGAAATGTGTGGACATGAAGAGAAAACAGGCCAAGGGACCAGCAGACAAGTGAGGCACCTGGTACACAACAGATGTCCATTTCCTGAAGAAGGAATAAGTGAAATTAAATTGTGTGCAGAATTAAAACTATACCAGGTGCTCTAGTCTATACAAGACTCATAAAATCAATAAGAAGCTGATGTACCCTGCCCTGTTCTGTTTTAGGACTCCTAAATTTAGTTTCTGTTTCAGTATTTGCACAGCAATAATTTTACTACAAAGGGTAAATGTCTTGGAAACTAATGGGAAACATACTGTTTGGCACCGTTTATAATGTCAGGATTTATGGCTCTAACACTGAGGGTCTCTCTGACCTCGAAGATAACATAATGAAACAGCAATGTGCTGCAAATGAGTCGTTGTGATTTTTTATTAGTTCCCATAATTGCCCCTTATTAATTTGTGTGCACATAATAAGCACTCACCTTCACAGTCTGTCCAGCTTCAGGACCATCCTAGAAAAGGGAGAAAGAAAGAGAAAGAATTGAGGTGAGGAATGACTGATGATATTGCCCGCTTATTCATAAATACTGTTCATTAATAATTTAGATCCAATTTCATTGTGTGTTAATTTGTAGTATTCCCAGTGCGGCCATTCATTCTGAACGCATGGGACCAGTCAGGTCTCCATTTCCTCTGAGTAAGGAAGGAGTTATGCATAAAAGGATATGAATTATCCAGCAAGCCACTCCTTTCTACTTTTCATGCTCTTTGCTTTCAACTATGGTTTTAATCACATTAAAGGTAAGGTTGAAAATGTTTAGGGAGGCAAAGTACCACAGTTTGGTTATCTTTAAATCAGAAATCATTTCATTAATACCTGATTAAATTTCTCCTCTAGAAATCAACTAAGCAAGAAGTATTTAGATGGGCACAGTCCTTCCAAGCTCTTGTGACCTTGAGGGAGAAATTTAGAAGTGATTGTTGTGAGTGGGCCCTTATCCCTGTACCTATTCCCCTTTCCAGTCTCTTATGACCAGCAAGACTATTATCTATTGTCATTGCCATAACTGAAAATGAGCACACAAGCCCAGTCTCCAAGTGCCTCCAAACAGAAAGCAGGTGCTTCAGGGAGAAGATGGCAAACTTCTCTGTAATAACAAAAAAAATCAAAATAGAATTGCTTGTCTGAGGTTTTGGCTAAATATAGCTCTCAGTGAGTCTGACTAGTAGGAAGGATCTATGCCCCACTATCACAGGCTGAAGTGTATATTAAACCTGTTCAAACCTGAGCCATAACCCATTAGTGGTTTATGAAGGCAACACATTGTTTCCAACAAGTACTTCAGAAGGAAGCATAACAGGACAAAAGTTGTTAGAATGTAGACACTGGATCAAGGTTACTTTGTGAAACTTCAGTCCTTTATGTTCATAGGTGCATGTGTATGTGATGGGAGAGGTACATAAGATTATTACACACACACACACACACACACACACACATGTTATTGTAAAGTCTGATTTTAAAGCAGTTTCACAACATTACTTCTGCAATATTGCTCTAATTTACACATAGTCAGCCACCATACTTATGGATAACCAACACTGGTATCTTCTGACAGATGTTCTCAGCCATTTCTTTTACCTGGTCTCCCTGGAAACAGTTTATAACACAGGTTGAATTAACCCAACCCAAGATGAACTACTATCTGAAGGTGATTCAAATTGTATTTTTAGGGATGCTTAGCTACTCTCAAAACAGAGAAATTAGAATTTGTGTTTTGAGAAAGAGATAAATATTTTTGGTCAAAGACTTCAATGTATTGGCTTCTGTATTTAGTCCCTTTAGAGGTCTATGGCAAAAAGCTCAGGAAAGAGCATAAGGAGAGTGTGATGGTTAATAATTGATTGTCAAGTTGATGTGTTTTAAAACAAATCTACAGGCATCAGAGAATTTCTAGATTAGAGTAACTGATACGAGAAACTGGATGCTAAAAATGGGTAACAGTATTTTGCAGGCAAGTGTTCTGAACTAAATGAAAGGAAGAAAGTAAGAAAGCTGAGCACCAGTACTCTTCCTTCTGGGTGACACTGTGGCTACACACTGTGAGAAGCTGCCTGTCTATATTCCTCTTATCTCCCTAATCTCAAAATGTGAGTAAAATTAAACCTTTGCCTCCTTTACTCAGGTCTGTTGAGGACTGCGTTACCACAATGAGACTCACTGATGCAGATGAGAAGTGTCCTAGGTAACCTGAATAGCTTGAGAATACAGTCCCCATATGTGGGATAAGTCAGTCAACACACTTCCAAGCACAATGGATGTTACATGTGCACTGCTGTACCTATCCATAGGGATCTGAAGGGGATCATGGTATGTCACTGCTAATTTACTCAACTCCCAACTGATGACAGACATATCCCGGACATCCTTTTCTCAGTCTTAAGAGTACTAGGCTAAGTTCTGTAGTAGATGTCTAGGGATTGAAAATCTGTTTTCTTCATTTTGTGGTGGGCCATGAGCAACAAAACACATTGGACAAATCTGTGACTTGCCTTTTCAGACTGCACTAAGTTTAGAGAAAGGCAAGTCTTATGAAGAAAAGGCTCAAATTAGCTATCTGGTCATTGCTCTCCTTGGAACCACAGCAGGGCTGAGCCTGTGCATGTCCAAAGCATACCACAGGCCTTTTCCAAATCCAGTTCCATGTACCATCTCAATGTTGCGTAGTTTTTATCAACTTGACACAAAGTAGAAACAACTGGGAAGAGAAAACCTCTGCAGATGAATGGCTATCATCAGATTTTGTCTGTGCAGGCATTTTTCTAGATTGCTAACTGATTGGGGAGGGTCTGGCTTACAGTGAGCCCTGGCCAGGTGGCCACAATTGTCTAAGAAACAACTGAATGTGAGCCTGGAGGCAAGCGAGTAAGCAACACCGCCTGTGGTCCCTGCTTTTGTTCCTGCCTTTAAGCTTTTGTCCTAGCTTCCCAAAATGGTGGGTTTTTAGTGTAGAGTTGAAAGCCAAATGAACCTGTTCTTCGCTCAAGTTGCCTTTGGTTTGTGTCTTATCACAACCGAGAAGCAAACTAATCCAATCTCTGTAAACCTCTTTTCTATGACTGCCATCTACTTTGTAAACAGCATTCCAGACAATTGCTGTGCTGCCATTCCATAGACCACCTTGGGGCCAGGGGACCTTGGATGAGTGACATCTTTTTCTGCTGTTATGTACATGTAGACACCTAAGCTGCCTCTCTCTAAAATGGCTGGAATCACACACAGCTTTGAGAAGAAAGCAAAACAACCCAAAATGTCTGAACACCCCATACACTCACCTGCATAGAGAAGGTAATGGAGGTCCCCTGGAAGTGTTTCTCCACCACTGTCCCTACTCTCTGGGTCACTTGAAACAAATCAGCCACTTCATCAGGGCGTAGGTCACGGAAGCGTTCCACTGGCCTCAGTGGGCACACGAGGACATCTGCAGTAGGTGGGTTAAGGAAAATTTGGCTTGCGGCTTGGTTTGGGAGTACTTTATATACACTGCACTGTGTCCCCTTGACCTGGGGCCTGCACCTTTATGACTGAAAATGAACAGAGAAATACTTAGCAACCAAGACCTTTAAAAGACGGTTTACTTTAAGGGAGATGCCTTGGCACCTAGGAGAATTTAAGAAAAGACATGGTCATGAGCACAGTGATGCCAGCACTTGTTGTGATAATTACTATAGGGAGCTGTGCACAGCCACACCTTAAGATGGCATTGGCCTTGAGTGCTCTCCCTGGTAAACAACTCCATATTTGGCTAAGGCCAAGGATCTGGCTTGCTTCCGCCTATCTGAGCCTATTGGTGATGCCCACGTGGCTATCTTGGATTGGAAGCCCTGAGGGTATTTCACTAAGAGCAGGCTGCCCCCCCCCCCCCCCCGGTCGTTCGTGAGAGAATGGTTGTTCCTCTGAGTGAGTGAGTGAGTGAGTGAGTGAGTGAGTGAGTGAGTGAAAGATAAGAAGAAACCAGATTGTAAAAGGCCCGAATAAACTGCAGACAGAAGGATCCGGTGTTGCCTGTTCCTTGCTGGCTGAGGTGGCACGCAACAAATTACATCAAGAGGCAAGATCTATTTCAGGCCATTATCACCTGCCCCCCCCCCCTTCTGAGGCTCATCTTCCCTAGCAGTGAAGGCATTGCCATGGAAGAGCAACTAGAATATCTAGGTGGATTTGCAAGTTAGAACATCATGATTACACTGTCAACATAAATTTAAGACAAATGATAGAAACATAGGAAATGTCTGATAGCAGACTGTTTTAGTTTTTAAGGGCTGTAGATATTCAGAAAAGGTCCAGTGAGTCTCATCTATAGCTAACATGTACCATGGTGGTCAGATGTGACACATGGGTAAGCAGCTTATACTACAGGTTCCTTGAACTGATTAAACATAGTTCAAGATGTTTCCATTTAAAGAAAAGACCTTTCTCTTGTATAAAAGAAACTGTTGTAATGCATTCTACCAGTCAGAGCAACACATTTACATTTCTGGTCTGATAAAATACCCAGATCTAAAGATGAAAGATTAAAGTTTTTCATTTATTGGTAGCAAACTTTTAGGTATGATTGCACCAATATTTCAGATTCAGTACTTGAATCTATGGTGTATGCATGTGTACATCCATCTGTACGATATATATAGATTTATCCTTGTATTAATATTTACGAAAGGCCTCTTGACTTGTGAAGAAGGTATATCTCAACAAATCTATTATAACCTTAAAAATGTCTTTTCACAAATTCATGTAATAAAGCTAATTTAAGGAGCATCATAGTTTAGCCTAGCCTTACATAAACATTAGCCTACAGATGGGAAAGATTATCTAACTTGCAAAGTTCATTTTCAAATAAAGTGATGAAAATCATATGTAATTGGTTAAAGGCTGTAATGTAGGTGAACATGAGAGTGGCTAGATTGCGATGTTTTCCCACTATTGTAACTGAGAAATTAAGGTCAACCCACTATTCTCAGGGATTGCCTATGTGTATATACATACAACATATATTATTTGTTCAGTTTCCAGACACTTGCTAGAGAAAACAAAGCTGTTAATTACTCTTGAAATTTATTCGCCCTCTGCCCATTTTCTTGTTTTAAGAAAGTATGCTTGCCGGGACCCAAGCAGCAAGGGATCTAATGAAACCCCAATCCAACAATGGCAAGTCTCAGCAGAATACAAAACTTTAACCTATCACACTGTTGGCTTAGGGGGAGTGCACAAAGCTCAGCTTGGCAGACCTGATTTTTATATGAGATGAGGACAAAAGGTAAGTAGAAGAATATGGCTATACTCTGGGAATTCACACAAACAGTAAACTAGAAAAAAGACTCATTGTTTAATTTGAGCTGATTTTTTTTCAAAAGGAAAAGGGTGGCTCCACACTCAGGGCATCTGATACTAACAGAGATAACTGCACTTTTTATCATGGGTCAATGAAACACTTAGAAATAAAGAATTTGCTATATTTTTCATTTAGCAGATTGCCAGCCTCCATTTCCATAGAGTCTTTTTCTCTGTGGTAAAAGGATCCTTGTCCTGTCTTCCCCTCCCTACTTTTTACACAACATAATATTTTTATTGATTATTTGGGATTTTCACACAACATACCCCAATAACCTTCATGTCTCATTCTTTTAGGTTAATTTCTTAAAAAAAATATACCAAGTACTATTCCTAAGAACCATGCCCTCTGAACTCAGACATCAAGCCATGCCCTCCAGTAGGCTCTGATGTAAGGCACTTTTAAAACCAAGGTTGCCCTTTGAAACTCCGTCCCCATCCAGAGCAGAGTCAAAGGTGAGCATATACCACTCCCTAGGCCACAATCTGGAGAATTCTTCTCCGGGATCAGATCACAACCAGGGGTCTGATCTCAGACTCATCCCAGCAGTAGGCTCTAGGCCCTGCTTGGCTGGGCCCGATCTCAAGGGTTAACTGCATCATCAGACAAGGACTGAGGACCTTGGAAACACAGTCTCCTGCCCAGAGCAGAGTGAATATTGAACAGATGCCTTGCTCAGACCAGACAGAAGATACACAAGCCCTCTAGCCACAACTGACTAGGAGCTGACTAATATTGAACCACTGAAGCCATGGGCAGAAGCCAGTGCAAGAATATATATAGCAATATAAAGAACAACAAGGCAACACCAGAAGAAACTGATAGTTCTACAACTACAAGACCTGAACAGAGCAATGAAGTGGAATCAGAAGGAAACAACAGCAAAAACAACTTTATGAAGATTATTGAAGCCTTCAAAGAGGATATGAGAATTCCCTTAAAGAAACAGAAGAAAATACAACAAAAAATTGGAAGAGATGAACAAATTCTGGAAAAAAGACCAAGAAAAGGAAAACCAAAAAAATGAAAGAAACATTCCAAGAACTAAAAAGTGAAATAGAAGCAATAAAAAAGGCACAAAATGAGGCAAATGTGGAAATAGAAATCCTGAAGAAAAGAGCTGGAACTACAGACACAAGCATAACCAACAGAATCCAAGAGATGGAAGAGAAAATCTCTGGAGTGGAAGAGTCAATAACGGATATAGATACATCAGTCAAAGGAAACACTAAAACCAAAAAAACCATAACACAAAACATTCAGGGAATTTGAGACACCATGAAAAGACCTAACCTGAGAATAACAGGAATAGAGGAAGGAGAAGAATTCCAGCTCAAAGGCACAGATAATATATTCAATAAAATCATAGAACAAAACTTTCCTAACTTAAAGAAGGAGATGCCTATAAACATACAAGAAGCTTACAGAACACTAAATAGATTTGACCTCCCCCCAAAAAAGACTGCTCGCCACATAATAATCAAGCCACAAAACATACAGAACAAAGAAAAAATTTTAAAAGCTGCAAAAGAAAAGGGCCAATCTATCTTTAAAGGTAGACCCATCAGAATAACAGCTGACTATTCATTGGAAGCAATGAAAGCTAGAAGGGCTTGGAGAGAAGTTATAGGGACACTGAAAGAGCAAGGCTGTCAACCTAGAGCACTGTACCCAGCAAAACTATTAATTACGATAGATGGAGTAAACAAGTTACTTCATGACAAAATCAGATTTAAACAATAACTATGTACAAATCTGGCCCTTCAGAAAGCATAAGATGGAAAAATCCAACCTAAGGATCCCAGATACACCCATGAAACCATAAGCAGTCAATAATCCCACAGAAGAATAGGCCAGAGAAAGGAAATACATACAAGTTACCACCAAAAATAACAGGAAACATCAATCAGTGGGCACTAATATCCCTTAATATCATTGGACTCAATTCACCTATAAAAAGACACACACTCTCACGATGGATACAAAAACAGAAGCCATCCTTTTGCTACATACAAGAAACATACCTCAAACTTAAAGACAGACATAGGCTCAGAGAAAAGGGTTGGGAGAAGATTTTCCAAGCAAATAGCCCTAAGAAACAAGCTTGGGTTGCCACCCTAATATCGAATAAAGTAGGCTTCAAACTAAAATCAATTAAAAGAGACCAAGATAGACATTACTTATTCATCTAAGGAAAAAAATTGGTCAAGATGAAATGTCAATCCTGAATATTTATGCCTCTAATATAAGGGCACCTATTTATGTAAAAGAAACAATATTAAAGTTCAAATTCCACATCAACTCTCACACTCTAATAGTGGGGGACCTCAATACCCCACTTTTACCCTTGGATAGGTCAACCAGACAGAGACTCAACAGAGAAATAAGAAGTCTAAAAGAGGTTATGATGCAAATGGATTTAATAGATATTTAAAGAAGCTTCCACCCAAATGCAAAGGAATATACATATTTCTCAGCTTCTCACTGAACTTTCTCTAAAATTGATCACATAATTAGCCATACAGCAATTAAAATAGACACAAAAAGTAGAAAGAGTCCCTTGTATCATGTTAGACCATGATGGCCTAAAGTTAGAGTTCAACAATATCAAAAATCACAGAAAGCCTACCAACTCATGGAAACTAAACATCACTCAACTAAACCACCTCAGAGTCAAGAAAGAAATTAAGAAAGAAATCAAAGACCTCCTAGAATTTAAGGAAAATGAATCCACAACATACTCAAACTTGTGGGACATAATGAAAGCAGTCTTGAGAGGAAAATTCATAGCACCAGATGCCTATATGAAAAACCTGGAGAAATCCTACACTAGAGAACTATCAGCACAGCTGAAAGCCTTAGAACAATTAAAAGCAAACTCACCTAGAAGGAGTAGACAGCAGAAAATAATCAAACTTAGAGCTGAAATCAATACAATTGAAACAAAAAGAACATAACAAACAATCAATGAATCAAAGAGTTGGTTCTTGGAGAAAGTCAACAAGATAGATAAACCCTTATCCAAACTAAACAAAAAGCAGAGAGAGTGTATCCAAATCAACAAAATCAGAAATGAAAAGAGGGACATAACTACAGACCCCCATGAAATCCAGAGAATTATCAGGTCATACTTTGAAAATCTATACTCCACAACAATGGAAAACCTAGAAGAAATGGACAGCTTTCTGGACAGGTACCATTTACCAAAATTAAATGAAGATCAGATTAAATACCTAAACAGACTTATAATACTAAAGGAAATTGAAGTTGTCATTAAAAGCCTCCCAAGTAAAAAAAGTCCAAGTCCAGATGGTTTCAGTGTAGAGTTCTTTTAGACATTCAAAGATGAGCTATTACCAATACTTCTCAAATTGTTTTACACAGTAGAAATTGAAGGAATATTGCCAAACTGTTTTTATGAGGTCACAATTACCCTAATACCCAAGTCACTCAAAGACACAACAAAGAAGGAGAATTAGAGACCAATTTCCCTCATCAATATTGATGCTAAAATTCTCAACAAAATTTTGGCAAACCGTATACAACAATATGTAAAAAATATCATCCACCATGATCAAGTAGGCTTCATCCCAGAAATGCAGAGATGGTTCAACATATGAAAAACTGTGAACATATAAACATATAAACACACTGAAGGAAAAAATAGCACATGATCATTTCCTTAAATGCTGAAAAAGCCTTTGACTTAATCCAATACTCCTTCATGATAAAAGTCCTGGACATATCACAAATACAGGGAAAATATCTAAATATAATTATATTTAAAATATCTATATTTTAATTATATATATAAATATCAACATTTAATTATATATAAAATATCTAAATATAAATATAAAAGGTGATTTACAAGTAGCCGACAGCCAACATCAAACTTAATGGAGAAAAACTCAAAGCAATTCCACTCAAATCAGGAACTAGACAAGAATGTCCCCTCTCCTCTTATTTATTCAATATAGTTCTCAAAGTTTTAGCTAAAGCAATAAGAGAATGAAAGGAAATTAATGGGATACAAATTGGAAAAGAACAAGTGAAACTATCTCTATTTGCAGATGATATGATTGTATACATAAGTGATCCACAAAATTCTACCAGGGAACTTCTACAGATGATAAACACATTCAGCAAGGTAGTAGGATATAAGATTAACTCAAAGAAATCAGTAGCCCTAATATACACTAAAGATAAAAAGACTGAAAGAGAAATAAGGGAAATATCACCGTTTATAATGGCTGTGAATAGCATTAAATACCTTGCAGTAACTATGACCAAAGAAGTAACAGATTATTTGACAAAAACTTTAAATCCTTCAAGAAAGAAATTGAAGAGGATATCAGAAAATGGAAAGATCTCCCATGTTCCTAGACAGGCAGGATCAACATAGTAAAAATGCAATTCTACCAAAAGCAATCTACAGATTGATTGCACAGCCCATCAAAATCCCAACACAATTTTTTACAGACCTTGAAGGAGCAATACTTAATTTTATTTAGAATAACTGGAAAGCCAAATTTGACAAAAAATTTTGCTCAACAAAAGAACCTCAGGAGGCATCACCATCCCCAGCTTCAAGTTATAATAGAGAGCTACAATAATAAAAACAGCCTGGTACTGGCATAAAAAGAGACTTGTGGATCAATGGAATCAAATTGAGGATGCCGAAATTAACCCAAAAACCTATTTATACCTGATCTTTGACAAATAGGCCCAAAATATTCTATGGAAAAAAAGACAGTATATTTAACAAATGATGTTGGCATAGTTGGATGGCAGTGTGTAGAAAAATGCATATAGATCCAAGCCTGTCATTCTGCACAAAACTCAAATCCAAGTAGATCAAAGACCTCAACATAAACCCAGCTACAGTGAACTTGATAGAAAAGAAAGTGGGAAATACCCTCCAACATATTGGCACAGGTGACAACTTCCTAAATATAATACCAATAGCACAGACACTAAGAACAACAGTCAATAAGTGGGTTCTCCTGAAACCGAGAAGCTTTTGTAAAGTCAAGGACACAGTCAATAAGACAAAATGACAGCCTACAGAATGGGAAAAGATTTTTCACCCACCCTACAAGTGACAGAGGACTGATCTCTAAAATATATAAAGAACTCAAGAAACTAGAGCCTAAATCTTGAATAACTCCATCAAAAAATGGGGCTCAGAACTAAAAAGGGAACTCTCAGCAGAATTACAAATGGCTGAAAGGCACCTGAAAAAGTGCCCAACATCTTTATCCATCAGAGACATGCAAATCAGAACAACTTTGAGATACCACCTGACACCTATTAGATTGGCTAAGAAAAAAGACACAAATGACAGCCTATGCTGGAGAGGCTGCAAAGCAAGGGGAACACTCCTCCATTGTTGTTAAGAATGTAAACTGGTTCAGCCACTCTGGAATGCAGTATGACAGTTTCTTGGAAAACTGGGAATCAATCTCCCTAAAGATCCAGCAATATCACTACTGGGCATATACCCTAAAGATACACATTCACACTCCAAAGGCATTAGCTCAACTGTGTTCATAGCAACATTATTTGTAATAGCAAGAACCTGGAAACATCCTAGTTGCCTCTCAACTGAAGAATGAATTAGCAAACTGTGGTACATCTACACAACAGAGTACTACTCAGCAGTGAGAAAAAATGATATCCTAAAATTTGCAGCCAAATGGATAAATTTGGAGAATATTGTCCCGAGTGAGTTATCACAAACCCAGAAAGATAAGCAGAGGATGTACTCACTCATTAGTGGACAAAAATGCAAAAAGCAAAGCATGTCCATGCTGCAAACCACAACCACTGAACAGCTTACAATCTGAAACACCTTGGACAGGTAGGTACCTTGGAGCCCATTCCCCACAGAGAAACATCTGACTCAGTCTTGATGTGGGGGTGAAGGGGGGTGAATCTGTCTGGAATGGATGCTGAACTAAGCCACCTAGGGACCTTGGGACCTTCTGCCCTTGCTGGGGAGGAGATAAGGAGATGGGGAGAAGAGAAAGCGACTGGGAGGGGCAGGAGTGGGAAGGGAGTTTGAACAAAGGGATACATGAATAAAAAATTATAATTATTATTTGACTACCTTAAAATTGCCTCTCTCTCTCTCTCTCTCTCTCTCTCTCTCTCTCTCTCTCTCTCTCTTTCTCTCTCTCTCTGTGTGTGTGTGTGTGTGTGTGTGTGTGTGTGTGTGTGTGTTGTGGGAAGGTAGGTGCACCAGTTCCACCACTGTGTATTTCTGGAGGTCATAGGACAAGTGTCTGGAGTAATTTCTTTGAATTTTTCTTGGGGTCAATCTCAGGAAGGTAGGTTTTAGGGCAATTGCTTCTATATACTGAGCTATCTGTCACTCACAATATAATTCCTTTAATTAATTAAAGAAAACTCTATAGGATAAATATTATAGAGGATATTCTTCAGGAGTCACTAATACCATTTTTTCAAAGAGAAATGTCTGAAATTCTCTAATTTTAGAACACAAGTTGAATGCTGGACATGATAACTCATTATTCTAGTACCCAGGAGCTTGAGGCAAGAGATCTACAATAGCCTGATCTATATAGGGAGATCCTATCAACTAACAATCAATACCATTGAGTATATAGTATAAAGTATATATATAGTATATATAAATATATATATATAGTATATATATACTATAATATATAGTATAAAGCCTCTAGAACTTTTATTCCCTCCTTTGAGACCAGTAGCCTTTCTGTGCCACAGTGCCGCTTATCTGGAAGACTGGGGACAGCATTACTGGGTAGAAGATGGTATACTTCTTGTCACAATGCCTAGACAATGTTCATTACTAGGTAGATTTTTACTTCTTTTGCTAGCTCCATCCAACTTGTAGTAGCTTCTTAGAGTATCATGGTAAAGTGGTTTCTGAGGTTGACTAGGGATCAGAAGGAAAGAATAGGGATGTATTAGTTTTGAATGCCACAAGGGAGGTAAGAATATTAGTGTTCATAGCAAGGATCTGCCATTTTCAATAATAAAGCAATAAAAATATTTTCTCAAGGACTCCCTTTTCTCCTTTCTTAATGATACAGAAGTCATTTCTAGCTCTCATAATTTTTCTGAGTAACTATTATAAAAATCTATTATTATTGTTATTGTGCTAAAGATAGACAGAAGTATCTGTGATTCAGATAATTCTAGTTAGGAATGTTCAAGAAAGGAAAATTAACTGTCACTCAAATGTATCCATTGTACTTAAAGACAAGAATGGAACACATTAATATAAAAATGTTCTCAGCAGCTACAAGTTGGAGGCATGTTGGGACTGAAGAAATATCATACACATAAGAAGCGAAAGTTTTAAAAATCATCCATAATGAGAAAAATTAATAATCACAGTTAGTATTTAGTGTCAAAACCATTTCCAAAATGCTATAAATAGGTTTATATATAATATGGATCAGAGAGTAACACTAAGAATTTATAATTTACTGGAGCTCTTCTAAAAATAAAAATGTAATAAAAATAGTTTTGCAGTAACTTGACATGTAACTTGACACTACTAGCATCATATGAGCAAGGAGTGACTCAATGAGCATCTAAGCTCATAGGATGTCAGAGCAAAGATAGTTCCCCCAATTCCAGCACTCCCCAGAGTTCTTCCAGACTGACTTCATTATATTAAGACAAGTATTTAAATTTGAACTTTAGGATGTTTTAAAAATATTTTTAAGAGCCACCTTTGCATTGGCTCTTCAGTATAGTTTGCCAGAGCAACCTAGAAGAAGTCACACTCCACTTACCATCTAAAGGCTATAAGCTGACAAGTATTAACATGGAAAGAGAGAGCAGAAAATGAGAGGCCCAAAGGTACAACATTTAAAATTTTGGGTAGGAATGATAGTCACGGATTTCCTAGTACTGGAGAAATATTCCAAATAAAGGCGGATTCAACTAGTATTCTTGGTTCCATACACTGAGCTTAAAAGGGGGCTCAATCATAATTTGTTGGAAGAATAAATGTAGTCTGTTTATTGCTTACTCTTGAAAAGAAAGACTTTTTTATGAGTACTTAAAGTGTGTTATTGCATGTATGTATATAATGTATGCATACAATGTTTATGTGTGCATACGTGGCATGGCACATGTGTAGCTCAGAGGGCAATCTCTGGTGTCAGCCCTCCCTTTTCTCCTTCTTTGGTGCAAGGTCCAATAGTCTCCCCACTACATAAACCAGGCTTGCTAGCCCACACCTTGCGGGAGTCTCCTGTCTCTGCCTTCTGCATTGCTGTAGGAGTGCTAGAATTATAGATGTGAGGTACCTCACATCTATCAGGCTTCACTCATATCCTGGAAATCTCAAGTTAGGGCTTTACATTTGTGTCATAAACATTTCTCCACTGAGCCACACCCCCTGAGAAACCTATTTTCTTCAAAAGAATGTTTTGTTTTGTTTTTTTTTTATGAGCTCAACCAGAAATCAAGACTCAGCTTATTTAAAAGAAAGTAACAAATTGTAAATATATTCAATTCAACAACAAAAATGCACTACAGATTTCAGTTCTGTATCCCTAAAGTAGACAATAGAAACAACATATTCCTTCATTCACTCTCCAAAGGACAAATGTTTATGCCTTTCAAGTGGAAAACTTGTGGACTCTTAACTCTTGCAAGCTTGGAAGACTCCAGTACATTATTATTCAAATCTATGAGTGACAGTGACAAAAATCTTTTTGTGAAAATTATTAATGCCAGTAAAAATTTATTTCCAAAAAAAATAAGAGCCATAATTATGATGTTTTCTTGCTTACAGAACTCAAATCAAATGTCCATCCAAACCTCAATAATTTCAATTCCATACAACCTGAAAGCACATGATGTGAGAATATATCACACCAGGAGGTTTTCAACAGGTGGTTTATAACTGAATATTTAAATAAATTAATGAGTAAAAATACTAGGGAAAAAGTTAAAGCTAAACACCTTTTAAAATTGTGTGTTTTCCCTGTAATCCTTCAATAAAAAAAATCATTATTTAAGGACTCATTTCTTGGTACACATTAAGATAAAGAGAAATATGATGCTATTATATATTATTATATAATATAATATTTCAGAAAAATGACCCAGAAAAATGCAAGTAATGTACAAACAAATTTTCTTTTCTTTCTTTTTTCTAACACTGAGAACTGAACCTGGGGCCTAGTACATCTGGTCCAAGTTCTCCCTACAGAGCTATATCTCCAGTCTCTTGCTTCATTTTGAGCTAAGTTCACACAGTTCAGGCTTGTTTGTAGCTATGTAGTCCACATGGCCCTGCCTGTCTTCCTTAAAATGTTCCTCCAACAGCCTCTTAGGTGTTGAAATTACTTCTGTATGCAACCTCACCTGGCTATGGTGTCTGTTTTGTTCTGTCTTTTGCTTTGTTCTATGGATTTAGGAATTGACCCCAGGGCATTGGACATGATAGGCAAGTCCTCTACCACTGAACTGTATCTCCAGCCCTGGGACAATGTAACTATGGTAGAAGAGGTAAGACTTGAAATGAGAACTCAAAAGATGGAATAATTCAGAAGAAAACACATTCAAAGCTAAACTTGCTAAGCATTGGTGTATTTGGTCCTTATAGCAGGAGATTTAACAAAGAGTATAGACTTTTCCGAGCTTTGGCCAATGGGCTGCATTCATTGTACAAGCAGACAGAAGCTGCTAAAACCTTTCAGGAAGCAGGACGTACAGACTTACAGAGGAATCAGAGTTCTCTTTTAGAAAGAATAATGTAAATGTTTGGTAGAATGATTCAGGCAAAGCAAGGATAACAGCATAAGGTCACTGAGTAAGTCTTTAAGGTGAGAACTTTAAAACAGGCCTGACCTTTGGTGATGGCAAATGGACATGTGGATAATCTGAGGTGCACTTCTACAGATATAACAAAATTGACTGACAGGTAAAGGAATGCGGTCAGACAGAGAAGATTCTAGAGTTTGGGCTGAAGATGGATGGAGAGTGATATAAAGTGGGAGATAAAGTACAGACTGGAATGAAGGCTTCATTCACATACAGTTCCCTCTCATAGAATGTACTGACTTTCTCAGCTGTAACTAAAAGTAGACTTCCCTAATGTGAGTTGCAGTTGGGCTCCAGGGTTTTATTAAATTTAAAGTTGCTTTGGGGGCATCAAAATGGCACAGTGAATAAAGGTGCTTGTTGCCAAGTCTTATGACAAAGTTGGATTCCAACTTTGAAGGAAAGAATCAGTTCCTGAACGTTACACACACACATACACACACACACACACACACACACACACACACACACACAATGTAATAAAAATATTTAAAATTGTTTGGGAAAATGGTGTTTATATACATTCATGGCTTTCCTATGCTCTACAATTTGGTTGTTTTGTTTTGTTTAAGTCATAGCCTCCAGATACTATATAAGGCATTGATTTAGATTTGCAACATCCCTCCATATATTAAAAAATATCCTCATATTTGCAGTATATCTCAGTTATAAAGAAAGTGAGGTCCTGCATCAATTTCGGCAACATAGTTGCCTCCAAATAGCAAAACTACTTGAAAAAACAATTCATCCTCCTAAACAGTTACAGATAGGCACTAACTTTGTTCACTTTGACTTAGAATCTAATAGAGCTACTCATGAAAAATGAAGGGGAAGAAAAGGTTTGTTCTGTGTGTGAGCCATGTGCTACCATCCACAGATGAATTCTCCACCAAAAGACAAGCAGGAGAATTTTAATGGCCTAACACTAAAGTCATTCAAATCTGGTTCAATAGTGAACAATTTAAGAAATGTCTCCTCTAACAAAAGCCAGCTGGACACAGGAAAATGACTGTGTGATCCATTGAAAATTGAAGAATAGACTACATAATTTACAACAACAAAATGCACAAAATTCTATCAGATGCAAACAAAATAAAAATTCTCGGTAGTGAATTATTTCCAAATGTTTCTCAAACAGGAAGCAAAAGGCATCTATGTGGAAGCTTTGAATACAGAAAACATTAATCGGGCTGACTTTGAAAACAAAGCAATGGCTTCCTGAAACACAAGCAGCTAAGGACTGCACCCTCAGAGTCAAGGAGGAGGTTTCTCCATAGTGACCTCTTTGCAAAAAAATGCTCCACTCTTATCATTAAGCTTTCAAGGTCTTTAAAAGAAAAAACAACTACAGTGTTCTTCCTATATGCTTAAAGTTTCCTCCTAATAAAGTCAACTGCCAAGGACTCAACAACATTTTTAAACTAGTAAAAGAAAAAATGCAATCACTAATCCAGGGTTCCAATAAAAAAAAAACCTCCTTCTAAATCAGGGCTCACTCTTTCAAACCTCTTATAGCTCGACTGATAATTGTACCTACTTCATTAGCGTATGGTTTCTGCACCCACCTATGCCAAATAATAGAATATCTCAAACCACAAAGTAAAGGCTGAAAACAAAATGGCTGTTTTCTTTTTATAAGTTAATGAAAATAAATTCCACTGAAGGCTACCATCTACTCTGTACTTTTATAGCCATTATGTGAACTGGTGACTTTAATAGTCTCTCATTAACACCAGCCTTATTATTTAGAGATACAGCAGCATTTGGTGTCCACTGAAAGCTTTCCACCTGTATTTCCACACCCAGTCACCTGTCCAACTCCAATTCCTGCTTTGACCCCCTTGTCTGAAATTTTTTTCTCATCACAATCTAAGCTTCACTGGAATAGGAAATTATTCCTTGTATTTTCATTTACCTCTTCTCCAGTTCCAACTGAATGAATATGTAATTTCAAAAAATAATCAGTAGTAATTTTCAAATCTCTAAGAGTAAAGGAAACACTTCATATCCCTCAATGTATTTAGTACATTCAGAATCTCCTTAGTGTGTGTAGAGACAAAAACAAATCATTCAAATCAGGAGAGATAATATTTTGGACTTTGAATGTTACTACTGATAGCCATAGATCTATACTAATTTGACTAATAACCCTCACTGCCTATGGACCAGTTTCGACTAACAGTCTTTCTGCCATATTGGAGAGATTTTACATTTTATGCTGCTTAGTCCTGAAGCTGATAACCATACAAGGCTACTCGACAGGAAACAGCTACTTCCCTGTTTGTTGATTCTCAAGTTTGCTTGCTATTTCCAATTTTATTGGAACTAACTTCTGACAACTACAGGGAGCCCTTACATCATGTGGCTTCAGGATGCATAATTTCAGCTAGCGTAGTTTAGTTAAATAATAGCATTGTCCAGGAGGATGGATTGGTTTTAGCTGCCATGAAAGAGTAACTCAGAATAACTGTGTAAAGTACTAAATCTACCACTAGTTCATTTTGGTCCACATATTATGGTATAGAACACAGAGGTACACAATGACCAGTAATTACTAACATTGCTTCTTTAAAAATTGCCAGATTGATCATTGGTATCCAGAATTCTGTCACACATAATCAGTGAAAGGGACAGTAGAGTATATGTTGCTCTGTGGTCTCCCTGTGGTAATAATTTGCTTGTGATCCCACAAATATAGCTTGCCTGAAGATTAGAGAGCAGAACTAGAAACTAGTTAACCATAGAGGCCAGGTAAAGGCACACACCTTTACTCACAGCATCTGGGAGCAAAGAACAGGAGATCGGGATTTCAAGGCCACTGGAACCTACTTCAGATTGACCCAGTCTAAAAGAGAAAAAGAGCCAGGTGGTGGAGGCTCACATTTGTAATCCCAGCACTTGGGATCTCATGCCTTTGACCCCAGGACTTGGTGCTGGTTTTGCAAGTGAGAATACACACACAAACACACACACACACACACACACACACACACACGCACACGCACACGCACACGCACACGCACACGCACGCACCCACGCACTACCAACGCCACACGACAGTTTATTTAAGAGAGTTCTCAGGCAGGAACAGGAGCAGAGAAACAGGAGAGGAGGACAGACAGACTGCAACATGGCGTCTCTTTTATATATATATGTATATGTATACATATGTATAATTATTATTATTAATATGAACAAATAAGTCACACTTTCTATCCTTGTAAATCCTTATTCAAGGTCCCTTCCCCCTCCCACCATATCAGATCATTCTCTCTTCTCCACAATTCCCTATCCCCTCCCTGGGCAGGCAGAAGGCAGTCCCATGGTCCCACAGACCCAGTATTGCTAAGTTCAGTCTCCACTCCTGGCAGATCCAGTTTCCTCCCCCCTCCCTCAAGAGTGAGTCAGGTGTTCCTCTAGGGGAAGTGGGATCCAAGGAGTCAGTCCAGGATGTTTCTGATCCCAAGCTGTTTAGTGGTTGTGGTTTGCAGCTTGGGCATGCTTGGCTTTTTTCTTGTTTGTTTGTTTAGAGTCCACTAATGAGTGAGTACATCCCCTGCTTATCTTTCTGAGTTTGTGATACCTCGCTCAGGAGGATATTCTCCAAGTCCATCCATTTGCCTGCAAATTTTAGGATATCATTTTTTCTTACTGCTGAGTAGTACTCCATTGTGTAGATGTACCACAGTTTGTTAATCCATTCTTCAGTTGAGAGACATCTAGGTTGTTTTGAGGTTCTTGCTATTACAAATAACTCTGCTATGAAGATAGTTGAGCTAATGTCTTTGAAGTGTGACTGTTTATCTTTATGGTATACACCCAGAAGTGTTATTGCTAAGTCCTTGGGGACATTGATTCTCAATTTTCTGAAAAACCACCATACTGCATTCCAAAGTGGCTGAACAAGCTTACACTCCCACCAACAATAGAGGAGTGTTCCCTCTGCTCTGCATCCTCTCCAGCATAGGCTGTCCTCTGTGTCTTTTATCTTAGCCAATCTAACAGGTGACAGGTGGTGTCTCAAAGTTATTTGATTTGCATTTCTCTGATGGCTAAAGATGATGAGCACTTTTTCAGGTGCCTTCCAGCCATTCCTAATTCTTCTGCTGAGAATTCCCTTTTTAGATCTGAATCCCATTTTTTCATTGGGTTCTTCAAGGTTTTGGGCTCTAGATTCTTGAGTTCTTTATATATCTTAGAGATCAGTCCTCTATCACTTGTAGGGTTGGTGAAAATCTTTTCCCATTCTGTAGGCTGTCGTTTTGTCCTATTGACAGTGTCCTTGGCTTTACAGAAGCTTCTTAGCTTCAGGAGATTCCACTTATTGATTGTTGGTCTTAGTGTCTGTGCCACTGGTGTTATATTTAGGTAATAGTTGGCTGTGCCAATTCGTAGAAGTGTATTTCCCACTTTCTTTTCTATCAAATTTAAAGTGGCTGGGTTTATGTTGAGGTCTTTGATCCACTTGGATTTGAGTTCTGTGCAGGGTGACAGGCTCAGATCTATTTGCATTTTTCTACACACTTCCATCCAACTATGCCAACACCATTTGTTAAATATAAAATCTTTTTTCCATTGAATATTTTGGGGCTCGTTGTCAAAGATCAGGTGTTCATAGGTTTTTGGGTTAATGTTAGTATCCTCAATTTGATTCCATTGATCCACAAGTCTGTTTTTATGCCAGTACCAGGCTGTTTTTATTACTGTAGCTCTATAGTATAACTTGAAGTCAGGGATGGTTGATACCTCCTGAGGTTCTTTTGATGAGTAAAATTGTTTTGGCAATCCGGGCTTTTCTGTTATTCCAAATGAAATTGAGTATTGTTCTTTCAAGGTCCAAAATATATTGTGTTGGGATTTGAATGGGAAGTGTATTGAATCTGTAGATTGCTTTTGGTAAAATTGCCATTTTTCCTATGTTGATCCTACCTATCCAGGAACATGGGAGAACTTTCCATTTTCTGATATCCTCTTCAATTTCTTTTGTTAGTGATTTAAAATTTTTGTCAAATAAGTCTGTTAATTCTTTGGTTATAGCTGCTCCAAGGTATTTAATACTATTTGCAGCTATTATGAAGGATAATGTTTCCCTTATTTCTTTTTCAGCTCTTCTGTCTTTAGTGTATAGAAGAGCTACTGATTTCTTTGAGGTAATCTTGTATCCTGCTACATTGCTGAAGGTGTTTATCAGCTGTAGCAGTTCCTTGGAAGAATTTTGTGGGACACTTATGTATACAATCATATCATCTGCAAATAGAGATAGCTTCACTTCTTCTTTTCCAATTTTCATGCCCTTAATCTCTTTTCATTCCCTTATTACTTTAGCTAAAACTTTGAGAAATATATTGAATAGATAAGGGGAGAGAGGACATCCTTGTCTAGTTCCTGATTTTAGTGGGTTTGCTTTGAGTTTTTCTCCATTAAGTTTGATACTGGCTGTTGGCTTCTTGTAAATCGCCTTTATTATATTTAGGTATTCTCCCTGTATTCCTGATCTCTCCAGGGCTTTAATCATAAAGGAGTGTTGGATTTTGTCAAAGGCTTTTTCACCATCTAAGGATATGATACTGTGGTTTTGTTCCTTTAGTTTGTTTATATGATGGATAACGTTACAGTTTTTCATATTTTAAACCAGCCCTGCATTTCTGGAATGAAGCCTACATGGTTGTGGTGGATGATATTTTTTATACTTTGTTGTACACAGTTTGCCAATATTTTGTTGAGAATTTTTGCATAAATATTCATGAGGGAAATTGGTCTGTAATTCTCCTTCTTTGTTGTGTCTTTGAGTAGATTGGGTATTAGGGTAATTGTGGCCTCATAAAAGGAATTTGGCAATATTCCTTCGGTTTCTACTGTGTGAAACAGTTTGAGGAGTAATGTTAGTAATTCTTCTTTGAATGTCTGGTAGAATTCAGCACTGAAACCATCTGGACCAGGGCTTTTATTTTTGGGGAGGCTTTTAATGCCATCTTCAATGTCCTTAAGGGCTATAGGCCTGTTTAGGTAATTAATCTGATCTTCATTTAATTTTGGTAGATGGTACCTGTCCAGAAAACTGTCCATTTCTTCTAGGTTTTCCATTTTTGTGGAATACAGATTTTCAAAGTATGATCTGATAATTCTCTGTATTTTCTGGGGGTCTGTTGTTAGGTCCCCCTTTTCATTTCTGATTTTGTTGATTTGAACACTCTCCATCTGTTTTTTGATTAGTTTGGCTAAGAGCTTATCTATCTTGTTAACTTTCTCAAAGAACCAACTCTTATATTCATTGATTCTTTGTATTGTTATTTTTGTTTCAATTGTATAGATTTCAGTTCTAATTTTGATTATTTCCTGCTATCTACTCCTTCTAGGTGAGTTCACTTCTAATTGTTCTAAGGCTTTCAGTTGAGCTGTTAGGTCTCTAGTTTGGGATTTCTCTAGGTTTTTCATGTAGGCATCTAGTGCTATAAATTTTCCTCTTAAGATTGCTTTCATTGTATTCCACAAGTTTGTTTATGTTGTGGATTCATTTTCATTAAATTCTAGGAAGACTTTGATTTCTTTCTTAATTTCTTCCTTGACCCAGAGATGATTCAGCTGAGTGATGTTTAGTTTCCATGAGTTGGTAGGCTTTCTTTGGGTTTTGATGTTGTTGAATTCTAACTTTAGGTCCTGGTGGTCTGATATGTTACAAGGGATTATTTCCATTTTTTGTATCTGTTGATATTTGCTTTATGACCAATTATGTGGTCATTTTGGAGAAAGTTCCATGAGGAGCTGAGAAATATGTATATTCCTTTGCATTTGGGCGGAAGCTTCTGTAGATATATATTAAATTCATTTGCATCATAACCTCTTTTAGACTTCTTATTTCTCCGTTGAGTCTTTGTCTGGTTGACCTATCCAGGGTTGAAAGTGGGGTATTAAAGTCTTTCACTATTAGGGTGTGTGAATTTATGTGGGATTCGAGCCTTAGCAGTGTTTCTTTTACATAAGTAGATGCCCTAATATTAGGGGAATAAATATTCAGGATTGAAATTTCCTCCTGATCAATTTTTCCTGTGATGAATAAGTAATGACTATCTTGGTCCCTTTTAATTGCTTTTAGCTTAAAGTCTACTTTGTTAGATATTAGGATTGCCACCCCTACATGTTTCTTAGGAGTATTTGACTGGAAAATCTTTTCCCAACTCTTTACTCAAAGCCTGTGTCTGTCCTGATTATTCCATTGAATAATGAGGAGTTATTCTGATGGGTCTGTCTTTTTTTTGTAAGTTGGTCCTTTTCTTTTGCAGCTCTTAAATTTTTTTCTTTGTTCTGTATGTTTTGTGGCTTACTTATAATGTGGCGCACTGACATTTTTTGGGGTCATATCTATTTGGTGTTCTATAAGCTTCTTGTATCTTTACAGGCATTTCCTTCTTCAGGTTAGGGAAGTTTTCTTCTATGATTTTATTGAAAACATTATCTGTGCCTTTGAGCTGGTATTCTTCTCCTTCTTCTATTCCTATTATTCTCAAGTTAGGTCTTTTCATGGTGTCCCAGATTTCCTGAAAAATTTGAGTTATGGCTGTTTTGGTTTTAGTATTTTTTTTTTTTGACTGATATATCTATTTGAGCTACTGAATCTTCCACTTCAGAGATTCTATCTTCCATCTCTTGAACTCTGTTGTTTATGCTTGTATCTGTGGTTCCGGCTTTTTCTTCAGGTTTTCTATTTCCTTCTTTGCCTCATTTTGTGCCTTTTTTATTGCTTCTATTTCAGTTTTTATTTTCTGGCATGTTTCTTTTATTTTTTGGTTTACTTTTTCTTGATTTTCTTTCATAGATTTGTTCATCTCTTCCAATTTTTTGTTTGTATTTTCTTCTATTTCTTTATGGCAATTTTTCATATCTTCTTTGAGAGCTTTGATCACCATCATAAAGGAATTTTTGGTGATGCTTCCTTCTGTTTCCTCTTCATTGCTCAGTTCAGATCTTGTCGTTGTAGGATCACCACTTTCTTCTGGAGTTACCTTATTGTTCTTTATATTATTATGTAAATTTTTGCACTGGTGTCTGCCCATGGCTTCAATGGTTCACAATTAAGTGGCTCCTGGTAAGTTGTGGCACTCGGGCTTGTGTGTCTCCTGTCACCTCTGAACAAAAGGTCTGCTCAATCTCTACCTCTGCTCTGGGCAAGGGACTGAATTTCAATTCTTCAATCCTTCTCTGTTTGAGCAGTTGGAGGCAGGGTGGCATGCAAGTTCCCTTAGCAGCAGCTGGGGAGGGGGAGGACCCTGGCAGTCATAGTTTATCTCTGTCTGCTACAGAGTGTGTGGAGAAATGCTCCATAGATAGCACCTGGTCCCAGAACCAGAACCCAACCCTGGCTTCTCTTTTTAAGAGAGGGGGTGTGCATGAGTTTATGCAGCAATGTCCAGGGTCATGCCTCCATAGAAGGTGTGTCCTGCTGTGGATGCATGTTGGCTTCACCACATGGAGTACCAGGAATACTTACACTTGGTATGCACATACCTTTAATCCCAGGATTAGGGAGGTTAAGATAGGAAGTGATATGGCTGGGTGGTGTGGAACAATGTTCTAAGAGTTTTTTACTTGTATTGGTTAATAAACGCTGAATGGTCAGTTGGCAGGCAGAAAGTATGGATGGAGCTACCAGACTAGGAGAAAGCTGGAAAGAGAAAAGGCAGAGCAGAAGATAGCAGCTAAATGCAGAGGAGGCAAGATAAGAATGCTGAAATGAGAAAAGGTACCAAGTCATGTGGCTAAATATAGATAAGCACTATGGATTAATCTAAGCATGACTAGTCAGTAATATGCCTGAACTACTGTCCCAGCATCTACTATAATATTGTCTCCAAGGCAATTATTTGGAAAGTGGCTGTGGGACTGGCTGAGTAGATCAGAAAAACTCCCAACTACAGGGCAGAGAGAAGACTGTATGGTAGGAGGAAGTGGGAGCTCAGCTTGACCTGCTTCAGCCTGAGGGTTTGGTAGAGGTAAGATAGCTCTCTAGTGACTGGCTCCTTTACTTCTCTGATTTTCTGGCTCTGAGTTTTTTAATCCAATTAGGATTCATGATACAACTACCACTGAAAAATTGTCAGTATTCTTTACTAAAATAATCAAAAGAGAGACCTGAGCATAAAATATACAAAAGCACAACAGAGAAAGTGCAGCAATCTGGAACATGGACTTGGAATCTGCAATAAATGAAGCTATAAAGGAAATAGAAACCCACACTATGCTGTTGTGTGCCCAGCCAGGGGACCACAAAAGATGCAAACACTGACAGACAGTAGCAGCAGTTATCATGAAAATGAGGAAGATGTGTCAGAGAAAAAGAGGAAAGCAAAATGAACCCCATTACTGAAAATTTCCTATTTTACACTGACCTCACAAAGATGGAGAAGCTGGTGGGGGTGGGGTGGGGGGGAGCCACACTGGAAATGGTACAGACAAGATTCTCAAGATTCCATCACTGACTAAGAAAATGTAGGCAAGGGAGGGCCAATCAAGCTGCTCTGGGGAAGTATTGGTGCACTAAAGTATTAGATTTAGAATATTTCAGCTCCATCAACTCTCATAAATTATGGCAAAATTGTTTTTAAAAATATTTAAGCATTATGAATAAGCTCTATTTCTGCCATTGATTACTTTTACTTTATATGATTTCAGTTTGAATGGTCATTTTTATGGTCATATACTGATATGCAATGCAAGCGCTACCTTTACTTCAGATTAGTTAGAAGTACAGGGTTGGATAAATAAAATGTATCGCATGCCAAGAACTTATATCACACTCTGTAAGCACACCTTTTGGTAACAATAAAATTAAGTAAAACAAAGACTGTAAATGACTTTAAGAGACCCAGTTCTCTCCACCTGTATTCAACTCTTCCAATATGCTGTTCAGCAAAAATAAAGTCAACAGCTAACTTTGCCCCCATGCTACCAAGTCTTCTGTACTTCGAATGCATCATTACACTCAGTTGTTAATCATTGGGTCTCCCTTATTCATCAAATGACCTCTTGCATATCATAATGTAATCAGAGGGAGATTATGCAGTTTTTGACAACAGTGTCATTGATGTCTCACATTCCATGTGGAGAGGTTGCAGAAGTAGTCATCTATATCCTTCCCCTCATAATGCTTGACTATACTCACTTTATATACTGTATTATCTACCCATGGTCCAAAAGTTATACCAAAGCTTATGCCACATCTCATTCATGTTTAGATCCAAAGAGCAGCATGTAGGCTACCGTTTTCTCAATTCACATGTGATTTCCTAATAGACCGGCCATCTACCATTACATCTTCTGTACTTGGATCATTCATATCAATTTCTAAACTGCAATATTCATCTAGATTTCTTAGTTTCCTATGTAGTGTACATTTCCCCCTAACATAGATCTTATGCGTATGAATAACATAGTAATGAGTGGGTAGTAGATGGCTAGAAAGTCAGGTGGATTCTTTAAACAATGGCCTACTTCAGCAAATTTCTATTTGAATGAATGACTGCTAAAATGAATCACTGCTACATTAATAAATGAATTAGGCTGAAAATCCTATTTTATTTTAATCATTGTCAATTAGGAAAGAAATTGGTGTTTCATATCCACAACTGCACACTTCCTGGGCTCTTCCTCTTCCTTGCTGCTCTAATCTTCAGATGAGAGTTCTTCCTGTGGGTGAGCTTCCCAAGTCCAGCTCACAATGTGCTCAACAAGATGGAGGAGCTTTGTTTCACAGCAGCATGTGTGAAAACAGCTTGGGAATTTTGCTGAGAATAAGCTCAAGATGAGTCAACACAGAACTGTTGTTTCTGTAAAACACATTTTATCTCAGACTGTGAGGGAGGCAATTTCTCACTCTGATCTTGTTGGCAGGGATACTCTGTAGTCTTCTGTCAATTTGGGGAGTCACCAGGGACAGCATACAGCACATTCACCAAAGCCGTTAGTTTCTCTTAGGAAAAGCAAACATGGAGATAATGAGGGAATGAGGGCCAGCCTTTCTGGTACAACACTGGAAAGGCTACAGGCCTGGAAAGATGGGAGGTGTGTGCTCATTAACTAGTGCATGGTAGAAGAGAATGTGAATCTAGCATATGGACTGTAGAGTGACACGTGTCGTGCTCCAACTCCAGTCTGGGCCTCTGAGTTCTTGGAAGACCAACTATGGCACATCTTGTTCTATGTTCACAGGATGATAGCTAAACAGCTCGAGTAATGCAAAGTGCTCAAAAATTCTAGCTCTCAAAGGGAAAGGAATAAAATACTTATAAAACACCATCATTGATAATCCTTAGTGAAATGATGAATTCATGCAAAAGCTTTACTGAATGACTTGGCTGGAGGTTATTATTTTAGAAAAATATAAGAATTATTTTCATATTGGCATGCATGCAGTAGTCAGAGGACAACTCAGTGAAGTCAGGTCTCTCCAACTGCCACGTAGCTCTAGGAACTGAACTCTGGTCAGCAGACTTGGTGGGAAGTGGCTGATCAAGTTGAGACACCTTGCTTGCTTGAGTTAGGAGTGCTTAGCCTGAAGGTCTTAGAAAATTTAGCGGAAGAAAGGATCTATGCATGGGAAAAGAGAGTATTTATCTGTACTTAACTTCGCATTAAATATTGCATTTCCTTAAATCACAAAAGCAATAGTGATAATAAACCACAGTAGTTAGCAAATATCTTAAAATATGTATGAAATGGTAATTATCTGAAGTAACTTACAATGAAATTTACTCCACATTCTCCTTTTGCTATTATAAAAATACAGTTATCCTTCATTATGCTAGTTCTCATCTGATATATAATGAAGAAATATAGCCTTTCCTGTATCTTCAATTGGTTTTATAAAAACTACATATATCTGATAATTTTTTGTATCCCCATATACTTAACTAGCCTAATATAAAAACATATTTTTGAGACATAGTTTGTTATTATGTAGACAAGGCTGGCCTCAAACTCTCAATCCTCTTGCCTCAGCTTCCTGGGTGCTTGAATTATAGGTGCACAGCTTGTATTATTTGGGACAATACAAAAGCAATGTATAAAAGATGACCAAAGATCCCATTTAAGAAGTGTGAAGACTTCTGCTTGAGATAAGGTCATATGAATTACTATTCAGCAAAGGACCAGACTGTCACAATCTAAATCAAATATTTATTTCACAGCTAAGAAATTACACTTCCCCATACAAATATTAGCATCAAAAAATAGTTCATAGGTCTCTACTACAATTCCTGCAAAGAGAGACATCTTCTATGCTTACACTCTCCAAAACAGCAGCCACTAACTTCATTCAAAATGAGGCTATAGCAGATGAACTGTGGAAGTGTCAATTTCACCTGATTTTAACTAATTTATATTTGAACAGCTATGTGTAGTCAGTTTCTATACTATTAGAAAGCCCACCTTCGAGATAAATTACTTTCTGCAGAACACAAAGGCAGAGTTTTAAATTTCCAAGAGAAACAGATACATATTGTAGAACAGCATGCAGAAGTGCTTTGAAAAGATCCCTGCTGTGGGATAATCCCTTTAAACACTGTGAAGATTTTTCACATTGATTGGTTTAATAAACATGCTGACTGGCCAATAGCTGAACAGAATAAATTTAGGCAGGAGAGACAAATTGAAAATGCTTGGATTCAAAGCATAGAGTCAGGAGTTGCCAGCAGATGCAGAGGGAGGAGATAAACATGCCAGGTTAATAAAGGTACTGTCAGGTAGAAGAGCATAAGTAAGAAATATGGGTTAGCTTAAGATGTAAGAGCTAGTTAGTAATAAGCCTGAGCTACTGGCTGAGCATTTATAATTTATATCAGCCTCAGAGTAGTTATTTGGGACAAGAAACTTCTATTTACATATGGTATTCAGGCTGTGGGCCCAAAATGTTAACATATAACCTTAAAAAGCTTCTAAATACACAAGCACAAAGTCAAGTGCAGCTTCTTGGTAGCTGCCTTTTCTCTGTGGACTCTGTTTGCTAGTGGTGAGCAGAGGCATGGCTCTTTTAAGAAACAGCTTTTTAAAGTGGTCCTACTAGAAACTTATGTGGTGTTTATGAGCGTAGGTGACATGCTGCTCTATGACAGTGTGGACCCAGAAACTTCCCAGATTTAGAGCTATAAATGTGTCTCTGTCATGAGACTAACCTATTTGGCAACCAAGGGAAAGGAGCCAGCACCAGCACTCCACTATTTAGGTTACTCAGGAATTTAAATTCTGCTCATACAGACAGAAAAATATTACAGATACATAGTAAAAGTAAATGAATGAATGAATGAATGAATAAATAAATAAATAAATAAATAAATAAACAAATAAAAACTCTAACCAAGCTCCAGTATGTTTAAAAACATGCATAGGCTTGGGAGAAAAAAAAATGAAAAGGTCATAGGCAGTCAAAAAAGGAGAAAAATTATAGTGTTCAAGTAACAAAATAAAGTCCTTAAAAGGCCACATAAAGATGGAACATACACAGAGTCTGGATATTGAATTGTCTTCGAATATTTTGACTGCAGGGGAAGAAGTAAAAACTACTAAGAGATATTTGATTATGAATGCTGCTAGATTAATCCAATATATATGTTACTTGTGGGAGAGGTTTTGCTTTTATTCCTATAGAATATGAGAGGCTGTAGATTCACTGCAGGTTAAAAAAATCATGTTTAATTAAAAAAGACCCTCTGAAATCTGACTACAGACAAAAAAATTAAATTTAGAAGAACTACAAGACATGTGATGTATATTTTACCTGTTCAAACACGTAACGACAACAATAATAAAAATATTTGGTTGACTTCGCAATCTATGCTTGCATTAACACAAATACTTTGCTACCTTTAAAAGTTTATATATTTTCAGAGCAAAGAGAACAGACATCAATAAAAACATATAGCCTGTAATCCAGCATTTCAAACTGCCTCTCTTATAATCTTCTCTGAATTCTACATCCAGAACAGCTTTGAGGCTGCTGGCTGAGATGATCCAGCATCATAGAATACTCCAGTTGTGGCTTGACCATAATGCTAAATTTTCTTAGGGTTCTGCATAGATTATCAGCACCTCCAATCAGCAGGAAGTAGTGTAGAGAACTATACCCACATTCCCAAAAGATAGATTCAGGATGTTTTTCTTTGTTTCTGGAATTGATTACAAATTGTTATTGGTCATAGTCAAAAAAGGCTAAACAAAAGAGGTAAATTTGGAGATCTCTTTCTAAAAGAAGAAAGGTGGATATGATATAAAAATAATGGGATAAAGGAGTAGATTAATGAATCTACTTTAATCTAAAATCAACTATTACTCTTAAATATTTTACATTAGTGTGGGGTTTGGTTTGCTGATACAAATTTAAAGTTAATTTTGTTGTACTGTATGTATATTTCTATTCTTGCATAAGATATTATGTTTATGCAGTTTACTTAAAAATGTAATATATAATTAAGAAATACAGACTAGTAGTCATCTATAAAAGCAAACTTACAGCCAGTTTAGGTATGTTTTCAAGGTCATGCCAAGATATATTTCAGATAAATAGGCAATCTTCAAATACTTCAAAGACCTACAGAATATAACCTTTAAAATGTTTTAATAACTTAGACTTTTCTTGACTGTGAGACACATCTGCTGCTGGCAGTACCAATTACTTCTAAGAAGATGATGACATCAAAGACATTCTGTATGGAGTTTGTTTTCTTTATAGCAAAAACTTGTCATGTGAGCCTTTGCCTTTGCCTCAAACTGCCCTTGCCTCAATTGCTGATAGTTACTATCAAAACAGGGCCAGCAGGACAAAAAATGGTGACTGCTGAACTTTGCCAGTACAAGATAGGACAGTCCTTCAAAATTCTTTGCTTCACAAGAAAGTCCGTCAGATATGCTAGGATGTCCCAACATTGCAGAGGAGTTTTGAAAGATTTTCCCAGAAAGTTTGAGATTCCTCATCATTAAGTATTATCTCATCATTCTGGGGTCTTCTTAATGGAGTTAAAGACTAGATAGTTATAGTTTTCATTAGTTATGATAAAAGATAAATTAGGTTAAAAAAAACTGTGGATTTACTAAGATAAGATTAAATATTAGAGTATTTTTCTCTAAATTATCTAAATAAAATAGAACTAGATATTGTAACTATAATTCCTAGTAACTTCTTTTGTTGTATATAGTTTTACTATATCAAAGGTACAACCTTTCATTTTAATTAGACAAAAAGGGGAAATGCCATTTGTTTTGCTGATTGGTTTAATAAAGAAGTTGACTGACCAGTAGCTGAACAGAATAAAGTTATGCAGGAAAGCCAAACTGAGAATGCTGGGAAGGTAAAAGGTTGAATGGGGAGTTGCCAGAAGACACAGAGGGAACAGGAGATAAATGTGCCATGCTAATAAATTTACCACTAAATGACAGAGCATAAATAAAGAATATAGGTTAGCTTAAAATGAAAGAGCTGGTTAGTAATAAGCCTGAGCTATTGGCCACACATTTACAATTAGAATAAGCCTCAATGTGGTTATTTGGGAATAGGCAGTTGGGACATGAAACTTCCATATATAGATTCCTGAAATAACAACATTGAATCAAAAGTACTAGTCACATGTGTTGATCTTGTTTATATCATGATATCAGAAATTATTAATATGTAATAAATGAAGTACCAAAAGTTGGTCATGTCTTTGTATGGTCCTTGGTGAGTCAGGTCACAGGAAATATTATAAAATTACCATTAGATAATATAAGTAAGTTTCTATTTCTGTGTTTTTTTTTTAAAAAAATTTATCATTGTATGTGTGTGTGTTTGTGTATGTCTATTGTACATAATACTATTTTATAGAAATACTGTCATAAGCATACGTTGCATATTGACAGATTTCTTCCCATACAACTTTCTTTCCATTTCTCCCATTTCTGTGAGGCACCACTGTTTTAGTTTCACATCTAAATTTAGTTTTGACTAAAGTAAAATAACAATAGTAAAAATGATGCAGAAAACCTCAGAATCTGCCCCAGACCTAAGGAGACTGAGATCTAAAGGCCTCACAAATTAGGCTGCCTTTGATTCTTGGAAAAGTAACATGTAGTTTAGGTGTGATTGCTGGCCTTAGCTCTGGCCTGTTTTTTTCTTACTTTGGGCACTCTGGTTGGACCTGTCTAAGGTTCCATTCTGATTCTGTCTGTCCATTCATCCCCTTCCCCAGAGTATTTCATGTTCTGATGTCATGTATCTTCTTCACAGTCTAAAGGTATTTTGCCTGCTGGGTTTCAGTGTATAGTCCTGTAACATTCTTTCTGAGTTTCCCTGAAGGCCAGTTCTCTTAAGACCTTGGTGTACTAAGACACTAAATCTGTGGAGGACTTTTCGAAAATGACTTGTTGAGGATGCAGATCAATTGGTAGACTCCTTATCTAGCATTCATGAAACTCAAGATTCTACCACAAGCAAATTACAAAATCAAGCTCAATGGCACATGCCTATAATCCCAGAATTTTCAAGACAGAGATGAGAGGTTCAGAAGTCCAAGATCGCATGACCTGTAGGGTGACATAGGACCTGTTTCCAGAGAAAAAGAAGGGTATCTCATTTTTCTTACTACCAAGGACTGAAGCTTTCCTGGTCACACCTCACCCTCTTGTCCTATTCTTCCTTCTGCTGTAATAAGCTTTATCTCCTGTCCCTCTGTTTCTTCTTTCTCTTAAAAATATCTGGTACTTAAAATATAGCCCCAATGTCTCCATCTGTGACCTATCTCTGATCAGTTACTCTCAGAGGAATGGGGAGCTCATCAGATCTTGCCTATCTTTCCTTAAAATGTGTACTTTTTAATATTCTGCCTTTTAAGGCTTTCTTTTTTTGTTTTTTGTTTTGTTGTTGTTTTTTTATATCAAATGAGAAATTTTGAGACCATCACACACCTCTTCTATACATTTTATTTAGTTTTACAACTTTATTTCCTGCAGGTTCTAGCAGTCTGTCCCTATATGTCAACAATAATTTCAAGTATTGCTGACTTTTAAGGACATAAACAGATATGTATGGAGTTGTGATCCAAGATTTTTTGGAAGTTACAGTTACATAGTTAAGGAAGGCCAGAAGTGAATAGATGAATCAATGTGGGAAGACTGAGATAGCAACTGAATATGGTAAGGGAAAACAAACATTCTTTATACTATATTCTCTACTTCTGAGTATGAGATGTGTAAAGACGAATTTTAAATGTTTTTGTATATATATACACATATGTACATATGTATATGTGTATATATATAAAACATTCATTAAGCATTAAGTAGCAACTATTACGATCAGTGTTGTCACTATTGATCACTAGATAGAGATACAGTCAAGATTACTGAGTAATCATACGAAGAGGTAGCTTTGTACTCATTACAAGGATAGGGCTTGTATCAGAGAGAGCCATTTT
>PVIH01003880.1:6049-58289 GCA_004025045.1 Sigmodon hispidus
CAGGGATTGGCTTCAGCTTTGTATTTTTGAGGAAGAGGAAAGGGGTGAAAGAAAAGTATTGTAACAACTTATTACTAGGCATCTGGGTATCGAATTTTCCTGTATAGGAGCAAACAAGTGTAGCCCATTCTGGGTGATGTGTAGATAGCCATTCTAGGTTTTCTTTGTTATATGGGACAGTGGTGATGTCAGGCTCCTTCCCAAAATATCTAGTGGAGGTTCTTATTCCCAACATCACTAATTGGCACACTAACAATGGATACAAAGGAAGGATTCTTCTTTTAGCAATCAGGAGGTGTATCCATAGGAAGGGCACAGACTCTTGCCATAAGAGACCAGTGGGGGCAAATTCTGTAGAAAAGACTATTAAATACAGAGGTAAAGCAGGAGAAAAAAATCCGATGTGTTGCTGGGTGATGGCCAACTCAACTTTATTAAGTACCTTTTCAGCCTCCACATTGAGGTGGCAGGGAGAGAGGGGATCAGAATCTCCTTTGAGGATGTCCTCAAGAGGATGCATGTCTCCTTTTGTCATTTTTAAGTAAGGCTGTAGCCACTGGATATCTCTCAATAATTTCTGAAAGTCATTAAGGCATGCAGGGAGAACAGTGGTCTTTAAGAGAAAAGGTCTTCAGAACTCATACCCAGTCCTTTTCTGTCTAGTTTTTGTTGGGTCATAATAGGTTGCGTGGGCCCTTGTTCATGTTTCCCCAGACCTTTTCCTGGTAGGAAACCCATTTTTAACATCATCTGGGTCACTTTGTCATTGGGGCTCATCATGATGACTCCCATCTGAGTCATAATGTCACGAACTGGCAGTCCTTCCACTACAAAAGGCTTCACGGTCCCTGTGTTTCCCTCAGGATCTTTCCATTGCAATATTTTTTAACTTTGAAGGGTATTTTGTGTCTGTCCTATTCCTTTTAGATGGGTGGCTGTGGACTCCAATGGCCATGTGGCAGGCCAGTGTCTTCTCGAAATAGCAGTAGCATCAGCACCTGAATCTAACAGGCCAAGGAAGGATTTCCCATCTAGCAGAAGCTTTAAAGTGGGTCAGCTCTCAGTCAGTTGCTGTACCCAAAATATGTCTGATGAGCCGGGATGGGAGGAACCACAGGAAGGATGCTTGCATGGAAATTCCCCAGTTAATGGAAGTGGCAGGGCCTGAGCTATATGTAGACCCATGGGAATAGTAACTGGGCCTCTGGAGACTGAAGCCAAGAATTTTATTTCACCTTGGTAGTCGCCATCAACAATGGATGGAATGATTTCAAGCCCCTGTATAGAACTAGAAGCTCGGCCAATGACAAGGAAGAACATGCCAGGTGGGGGAGGGCCAAAAACCCCAGTTTCTATTATTACTGTTCCCTCTTCTGGGGTTATAATTTGGGTGGTGGAGGAGCAGAGGTCCAATCCTGCGCTGCCTGGGGTGGCTCTAGACATGTTTGAGCAAGGTGAGTTGGACTGCCCTGGAGACGCGTCGTCCCCTGTTGCTGATAGCTGGTGAAAGGGTTGTTGCTGGCCCTTGGCTGAAATGGGGATGGATGCTGCAAAAAAAGGGCCCCGGGCTGGGGCCCTCAGCCCATTTCCATGGACCGCAGGCAGAGGCTGGCCATTACTGTCATATTTGGAGCAGCACTCACTAACCCAGTGTTGTCCTCGCCTACATCGGGGGCATAGCCCCAGGGCTGGACCTTGAGGGTCAGAGTTGGAGAAAGAAGTCCCAGGATTGGGGTTGGTGGGGCACTGGCAAGCAAAGTGGCCTGGGGCCCTGCATCGGAAACAATTCTTAGCTCCCCCTGGCTTCCCAGCCATGGGCTGAAGCATAGCATCTATGGCTAAGCTGATGGATTTTGAAATTTTGTGATCAAAAGAATCTACTTCACTGCACAACTTAATCATGTCATTAAGATCCATAGTCTTAGTCTTGCCCCTCAAAGCAGCTCTACAGGCTGCATTGGCATTTTCTAAAGCCAGTTGTTTAACCATAATATTTTCAGTGCTATCCTCTCCCAAAATCTGCTCAGAAGCTTCTAGTAATCTTGCTACAAATTGGGCATAAGGCTCATTAGTTCCTTGCATTATTTTGGACAGCAAAGTGCTGGCCGACCCCTTTGAGGGAACAGCTCGCCATGCTGCTAAAGCTGCTTTAAAGGTCTGCGCCAGTCCCACAGGCAAGCTTCTCTGTTTACTTTCCTTGGCAAAGTTGCCCCACCCTGTCAGTTTGTTAACACACCAGGAGGCCATCTGCGGGCTGTGTTTATTTAATGCAGCCTGCATTTCAGCCCTGTCTATGAATTCGGCCTTCTAGATCAAATATTGGCTACGAGTCAGGACTGATTGGACAATTTTGGTCCATTCATGTGGGAGGAGTTTACCTCCTTGCCCAAGCCCTTCCAGGACTGATATGGTAAATGGGGCATTAATGCCATAATTTTTAACAGCCGAATGTAAATGTTTCAAATCTCTAATCCTTAATTTTTTGAAAATATGAAAGCCTTGAGAGCCGTGATCATTGTGTTTGGCTTCTTCTTCAGAGCCTGAGATTGTATCATCAGCTTCTCTACCGTCCTCTTCCCTGTGTTCCTCCCCCTGATCTTGGGATGAATCTGGCTGCCCCTCCATCTCTTTGCTCCCTTCTGTCCTGTCTCCTCTGCTGCTCCAGGCTGATCAGTCTAGAGAGTCATTACAGGGAAGGAGAGAGCCACTGAGAGCACCTGCCTCTGAGAACCCTGTCCTTTTGCACTCACTTTAGGGGGCAAAGTAGTTTCGATGAGGTCGGCCTGTAATGTTTGAATCTGGCGGGTGAGGTCCTCAAGCTCTCTTTTTAATGAAAGGACCTCCCTTAAACTTTGGACTTGACCTAAGAGAGATACCTTGGTGGCAAGCAGGATCCGGACCCTGGGTAACGAGGTGGGGGGGGTCGGGCAGAGGAGGGGGAGGCCATTGCAAGTAACTCCCCGGGAGCCAGGAGGCTTGGCTTGAGGGCAGGTAAAGTCTGAACCCTGGGTGGATCATATTTTTCCTTTTCTTTTTTCTTGTTTTTTCTTTCCCTTCTTTATTTTGTATTTATCAAAAAAAAAAAAAAAAACAGTAAAAAGAATTTAAAATGCGGAAGAGTTAACAATAACTATACAGAGGATAAGAATCATAAGCATGGTTTATCAAGGGTGGAAATACAAATAAGATTGCTACACATATATTTTCTTTGTGTTCAGCTTTCCCTCTGAATTTTTTTTTTCATTCCTGTATATCCTTATTCAAGGTCTCTTCCCCCTCCCAACACATCTGGTCATTTTTCTTCTCTGCAACTCCCCATCCCCTCCCTAAGCAGGGAGCAGACAGTCCTATGGTCCCACTGACCCAATAATGCTTAGATCAGTCTCCACTTCTGGCCAAATCCAGTTCTGTCCCCCCTCCCTCAAGAGTGAGTCAGGTATCTTTCCTTTTCAAAGCGGGCTGCCTCCCCCTCTAGATTGGCCTCTGAGGCGGGATCTAGACAATCATCACCTTTATCTCTGTGAATGACAGGATACAGAGACTTAATGGGATGGGAAGGACTGATTAAAGGGGGCTCACCCACTAGGGAAGGAGCACAGAAGCCAGCCTCCCCCGTTGCCTTGTCATGGTTTATTCCATCGGCCCATCTGTGTTGGCTACAATGACATTAGGATTCTCAGTTTTCTGAACTGTTTTTTCATGTTTTTGATCTGCCTTATTTAAAGCTACCTTACTCTCTTTTCCCTGTGGATAGTACACACCATTTAACAAGTCCTCTGCAAGCTCTAATAAATGAGACGCTCCATCATTCCCTTCTGAATCTGTTAGGATATCCCTTATTATTCCATGAAAGCTAAAAAATATATCCCAGATTTTTCCCCCTTCTCTGAGCATTTTATTAATGTCTTTTCCCACTTTATTCCAAGTCAGTGAGTGAATGCCTGAAATGTTGATGACCAGCCAGGGACACTTGTCCTCCACAAAGCAGAAAAATCTTAACAAGTCTTTCTTTTTAACTCTTATCCCTCTCTCCCTGATTTTTTTCTTCATCTCTACTAGAAAGAGCATTTCTTTAGACAATATTTTGCCCATAGCTTATGAAACGACAATTCTCACCTCACGGCAGCCTGTGTTGCACGAGTAATGCTGTCCAGGCTCTGCTACCAAAATATGTATGTCTGGCTGGGCCTCCTTCTCTTCTGTTGTCCGATGGCCACTGTACCTCAAGCCCTGCATTCGGGCGCCACTTGTCCCTGGCCAGCAGGTCCAGTTATTCGAGGGTTTTGAGGGGGGGCACCTGTGAAGCAAATGGGGGTAGAAAGAGAGGAAGCCAAGCACATAAAGAATGACAAGAGTCTGAGTCATGTCAAGGCTTCATTTATTGAGTGAATGCTGAGGCTTTTTAGGCAGTGCTTTTGGAGGGGAGGGTGCAAGGCTCAAGGCAGGGAGGGAAAGCAGAGAGAGGGGAGTTAACTGAAGAGGAGAGTGAAAAATTATCAGAGGAAGTCCAGGTGGGCAGGATCTCTTTGGTCCTATGATTCTGCAGCTGACTGATTACTGTTTGAAGCCCTATCTAAACGTACATTGTATGATGGGCCAAGGACATCCCGTTTTTTGCAAGGCCTGCAGTTTAGCGAAGAACACCTTATCATGGGAGACTCCATGAAGCTCACTTCTGTAACTAACTAAGGACGCCTAATCTTGAAGGACTCCAAGAAGCCTGTTTTTGCAAAGCTAGTAATTTACCAAGGATGCTTCATCCAAGGAGCAGGAAATTCTAAATAGTCCTGGGTCAGTCTCCAACAATTGGGGAGATTGATTTCCACTTTTCTGAGAAACTGCCATACTGTATTCCAAAGTGACTGAACAAGCTGACACTCCCACCAACAATGGAGGAATGTTCCCTTGCTCTACAACCACTCCAGCATAGGCTATCATCCCTGTCTTTTATCTTAGCCAATCTGACAGGTATAGGGTGGCATCTCAAAGTTGTTTTAATTTGCATTTCTTTGATGGCTAAAGATGTTGAACACTTTTTCAAGTGCCTTTCAGACAATTCTAATTCTTCTGCTGAGAATTCCCTTTTTAGTTCTTAACCCCATTTTTTGATTGGGTTATTCATGGTTTTGGGCTCTAGTTTCTTGAGTTCTTTATATATTTTAGAGATCGGTCCTCTATCACTTTTAGGGTTGGTGAAAATCTTTTCCTACTCTGTAGGCAGTCATTTTGTCCTCTTGACTATGTCCTTGGCTTTACAGAAGCTTCTCAGTTTCAGGAGATCCCACTTATTGATTGTTGTTCTTAGTATCTGTGCTACTGGTGTTATATTTAGGAAGTGGTAACCTGTGACAATTCATTGAAGTGTAGAGAAGCCAGACAGAGACACCATGGAGACACTACAATGAGATACCGGCAGATGCAGAGGACCACAATGCTGCTGTGAAAAAAGAAAATTCAGACCCTTTTAATATTTTAATGTTTGAGTTTTAAATAAATATATTGCCTTTTATGTTTATTTCTGTATTAAAATAGTAATTTATTAATAGCTTTGTTGCACAGTCCTCTATGACAGTTAAATTTTGTTGATTGACTTTGGAATAAACTAAGAGATTTCATGTATGTATACATGTACATGTATATGTATATGAGTGGACTTTCTAGAGCAATTAACTTAAGGGGAATGTCCTTCCACTTTAGTGGACGTACATTCTCAGAGTGAGATAGTTTTAAGGAGGCTCAAGGGAAAAGAAGACCTGTTTTTGCCTGCCTGCTTGTCTTCATTCCTTGCTGGTAAGTGCACACACTCAGTTGTTGCCAGTGCTTCTGGCATACTTCACTGACATCAGAGCCCAATTTTTCACCCTTCCAATATAATAAGAATATCAGCTACTTTACAAGAATTATCCTGACTTTCAGCATCAGGTTTGCATTACCAAGATAACTAGCATTTTTTAAAGAACAACTACAGGGTTCTCAGCTAACTTCTCCAGTCAGCCATTGTTGGAATAAGTAGCCCACAACACATAAGCCAATCTAACAAATACCCTTTGTAATATATACCCATTCTATTTGTTCTGTTTCTCTACTTAACATCAACTAACCTATCCTTCAACTTTTATTACTCTGAAAGTTTTTAACTATGTATATAGTATTTTTGGATTGAGATGCACTTTGCTTCTGGCAGTAGGCATTATTTCATATATGTCAATGTCTGAGGTTGTATCTAGATTGTTCTATTATCAATAAAGACTAAGGAATCAAATATTAGAATAAAAAACTTTTGCATCAATGGAGGCGCATAGGAGCAAACAGTTGTTCTCTGTAAACTTCCAAGATCTAAGAAACCAAAAATAAAAAAATATCCAAGTCCCAAATTTCTTCTTCTTGTCCATCTTCCTTATCCATATACTTGACTCCTCTATGATTAATTCTGGTCATCTAATTGCTGGCTCCACTCCTTGTTTAAAAGTTATCTTTATTAACATTATATATGAGTGCCACATAGAGTTTTTTATTTATCTGTAATCTTGTCATTCAAAAGAGGTAAGCATGCATCCATAGCACAGTGTATTATAGCTTGCTCTACCATTTAAATGTGCAAATTTTAAACTTAATTTTCAGGTATAAAATGAAAAAAATATCCAGGACGTTGTGAGTTCATTAGGTGGATAAATCAATGTGATTTTTATCACCATATATTATTAATAAGTTAGAGTATGTCTGGAAAATATCCGAATGAAATTTTGTCATCTTAGAGATTTTTCTTTCATTTACAAAATTACCTCAAAACCTCATGGTTGACTATGTAGCAGTGGGGTACTTCAGTACTTTTGTCACTGTTCATTTATTATTCACATAAATAACTTTAACAGTTCTTTAAGTATGTTCAGTGTCTTTTTGCTGTTTATTTATTATATGAACATTACATTACATCTTTCTCTTTCAATAGAATCAAGGAAACATTTAAAACCCTAAGAAATTCTCCCTTTAAACATACTTTCTGTAGTAAAAACTTCTGGAGGTAAAAAACATTCTTCAAGTTTTTATACTGATCATTTCCTAGAAAAGTGATACTTGCTTTACTTTTAAAAAATAATACTAATTTAGTGAGTGAAACAATACATTTTATTATAATGCTAAAGTTGCCTTTGGCCTATGTCACTTTGCAAAATGTGCTTTTCATTGATGATATTCAATAAATCACTGAAAGTAAAGAGGAATAAATGTAACTATGTGAGAGAAGCAAATCATTTGGCAAAAGTATGTACTAAAAGTCAAAGTTTGCATTAAAAAAGTTTTCAGTTCCTTAAGAAAAAAATAAAATATGATATACTCCAGACAGATTAAATACATATATATGTGTTTTTAAAGGGAAATATAGTAGATGATGATGAAGACTTAAACTGAAAGAAATTGAAAATGAAAGGTCAGAAGATATTCATAAAAGTAAAAATATATTTTAGTATTTTTGAGAAAATGTAGTGATGAGGGGGCCTTCAATTATTAATATATAGTTATAATTGTTTGGGTGTTCATGTGTCCATGATATGCAAGTTTATGGGCATGTTGGGTACAGAATACATATGAGATCAGAGTACAAATTTTGGAAATTTGTTCACTCCTTCTACATTTTGAATATTGAGATTCTTGTTATTCTTCCTCTACTAACCAGTAAATTTTAGTATCTGGTTTTTTACATGAGTTCAGGGAGTAAATTTAGGTAGTAAGTACTTTTATCTTCTTGCTGAGTTAACTTCCTAATTCCCCAATCAAATTTGTTAGAAAATAATAATCATGATCACAATGACCAAATATGACACATTAACACTATATATAATGTTAAAAGGGAACAGCAGACCATTAAAGTCATTTGTGCGATTTGTTTCTTTCTTAGAATTTCATCAGGGAAGTCTTGTAAGAAGAAGGTACAATTTATCTTAATTTTTGGGAACAAAGTACAAGAGGAACTTGTCATAAGTGGCATAACCAATTGAAGTCATAGGTAGATGTGAGTAATGGGAACATATAGCCTCCCTTTACATTATTTAACACATGGTTATGCATGTATGCAGCTGCTTAGATGGTAGATAGAATGGTTCATATTTGGAATAAATCAGAATCACCATGTAAGATGGATAACATGTTCATAAAATAAAAATAAGCAAATAAGTTAAATGTTGCTTCCATGGCCATTGTAGACTTAGGAATTTAAAAGTCATTGCAATTAAGTCATTTAGGGTCATATAAGTACTCTATGGTACATTTATGTTCCTGATTCTTTTTTCTTTCAATTCAAATATTGATCTCATCTTTAGTTTCAAATCTGTATTTTTAGTAATCTGAAAGGATAAAATGCAAACATGATTTTTTGGACTTCAGATGATTATCCATTCAACAACTGAAAGGAAATATTTTTTGTCTCTCAATTTTATAGAAATTGTTAATAGAAAGAATAAAAAAGAGTGATCTTGTCTGTGATCTAGAAGATGGTCCTACACCCATCTACATAAAGAAGTACTAATCAAATGTAAAGTACTAATTGAATGTAATGAGTTATCTAAAATAGAAGAGAAATTATGATAGTTTGAGGGGAGGAGATTGAAGGGATAAATATAAAAATATCAATAATAGAGACTAACATGTTTTCTAAAGTCCAGGGCTTCTACATGCCTACACACTGCTTATGGCTTGGCAAACTGAGGGGAGTATATTTATCATCTTAATTATCCAAACGATTAAGTATTTTCATTATGGTCATGGCAATGATATGGAAAATATTGGACAGTGTGGCTGAATTACTTGTTTAAGATTATTTAAATAGCAGGTGAAATATTCCTGTATTTTTCCATCATTCGTCCCTGTTTTTCTCATACTGTTTACTGTTTGAGAAGCTGCCATATATTACTTTCTTTGATACTATCTACAAGCACCAATCATATCAGCCTTATTGAATCGACACATGGAGATTTACCAACAGATTATGAATCTGGGAGTTCAGAAATTATTTTTATTTGTTCATTTCTTTTTCACTTTATTAGTGACTTTAATTTTTTGTTTCTTTTTTATTTGTAATTTTATTTAATTATTTTTTATATCTAGTGTTTTCTGAAATTTTATATCAAACATTATTTTTAAAAAAGCAAAAAATTTTGACCTCTATCTAATCTCAGCTTAAGTCCTGACCATTTGAAAAGTTCTTCCTGCCGTGGCTGACCCTGACATCATTCCCTTTTGTCAAAGTCTATAGATAGGTGACAGCAGAAAAAAAAAGTGTCAAAATCACACTGCATATTAGGCATCTTGCTGTCCTAGTTGAAAGATAACACTAAGGCAGAGAGAAAAAATAAGCTTAAGAACAGATAGGAGAAAGAAGAGGCTAAACCAAAGTGTAATACTAGAAAATTAATGCTGCAAAGTATCTGAACAATGTAATAACAGACCTTCCTAGTCCAGGAGTGAAATAAAAGAAAATCTCACAGCAAAAAAAAAAAAAAAAAGCAAAAAATTCAGAATAGATAACAAAAAACCACACAGTAACAAAACTTCTCTTTTCTCTAAAATACATGAAACATGAAACATAAAATCCAAAGCTTCTCAAGCCAGGTAAGGCTCAGCTGCAGACAAAGAAAGCACAGTAGTTCATGGCTAAGGCCTACAGATGCACTATGGCCACCAAAAACTTCGGCTAAGCAACCCTTCTACAGAAAAACCAGAATTTTTGTTTTGCTTTGTTTTGATTTTTTGGGAGGTGTGTCTTAAATCACTTTATTCACCCATCATCTTTCAAAGAAAAAAGAATGAGTATGTCCCATGCATATCTTTCAGGATTTGTGAGAACTTGCTCAGGAGGATATTCTCCAAATCAATCCATTTGCTGGCAAATTTTAGTAAATCAGTTTTTCTTACTGCTGAGTAGTGCTCCATTGTGTAGATGTAGCACAGTTTGTTAATCCATTCCTCAGTAGAGGGGCATCTTGGTTTTTTCCAGCTTCCTGCTATTACCTATAAAGCTGCTATGAACTTAGTTGAACTAATGCCTTTGGGGTGTTAATGTGGTATTGCTTGATCCTTGGGGAGAGTGATTCCCAGTTTTCTGAGAAACCACAATACTGCATTCTAGAGTGACTGGACAAGTTTACACTCCCAGAAATAATGGAGGAATACTCCCCTTATTCTGCATCCTCTTCAGCATAGGCTGTTATTTGTGTTTTTGATCTTAGCCTTTCTGACAGGTGTAAGGTGGTATCTCAAAGTTGTTTTGATTTGCATTTCTCCGATTTCTAGAGCTGTTGAGCATATTTTCAAGTACCTTTCAGATATTTGTAATTCTTCTGATAAAAATTCCCTTTTTAGTTCTGCACCCCATTTTTTGATTGTGTTTATTCAGGGTTTTGGGCTCTAGTTTCTTGAGTTCTCTATATATTTTAGAGGTCAGTCCTCTGTCTCTTGTAGGGTTGGTGAAAATCTTTTCCCATACTGTTGGCTGTCTTTTTGTTTTAATGACTATGTCCTTTGCCTTACAGAAACTTCCTATTTCCAGGAGATCCCACTTATTGATTATTATTCATAGTGTCTGTGCTACTGGTGTTATATTTAGGAAGTGGTCACCTGTGCCAATTCGTAGAAGTGTATTTCCCACTTTCTTTTTTATCAAGTTCAAAGTGGCTGGGTTTATGTTGAGGTCTTTGATCCACATAGATTTGAGTTTTGTGCAGAGTGATAGGCTTGGATCTATTTTCATTTTCTACATACAGCCATCCAGGTATGCCAACATAATTTACTGAAGATACTATAGTTTTCTATTGAATATTCTTTACCTCTTTGTCAAAATCAGGTATTCATATGTTTCAGGTATTCATATGTTTTTGGGTTAATGCTCAGATACTCGATTCAATTCCATTGATCCATAAGTCTGTTTTTATATGAGCATCAGGCTGTTTTTAATACTGTAGCTCTACAGTTTAACTTGAATTCGGGAATGGTGATGCCTCCTGAGTTTCTTTTGTTGAGTAAAATTGTTCTGCATTCCTGGTTTTCCTGTTATTCCAAATAAAATTTAGTATTGTTCTTTCAAGGTCTGTAAAAAGTTGTGTTGGGACTTTTATGGGAATTGCATTGAATCTGTGGATTGGTTTGGTAAGAATACCAATTTGCCTATGTTGACCACACCTATCCTTGAGTGTGGAAGGCCTTTCCATTTTCTTATATCCTTTTTGATTTCTTTCTTCAGTGATTTAAAGGTTTTGTCAGACAGATCTGTTGCTTCTCTTGTTATTCTTACACCAAGGTATTTAATGGTATTTGCAGCTATTTTAAAGGGTGATGCTTCCCTTACTTCTTTTTAGCCTGTTTTTCTTTAGTGTATAGGAGAGCTACTGATTTTTTTTAATTAGTGTTCTTTTTTTCTCATAAACTGGCTTTAATGAAATCAAATAAGTAAAGTTAATAATATCCATTATTCACACCATGATAATTTTGACCTTCTCCAAAGTAAATATGTAAAATCACAATAAATTCAAATTGTATATTTTATCTTTTTTATTATTATGAATAAAGAAGTCACATTTTATTTCCTTGTATAACCTTATTTAAGGTCTCTTCCCCTTCCCACCACATCAGGTCATTTACTTTTCTCCATATCTCCCCATTACCCCCAAGGGCAGGTGTTCCCAAGGTCACAAGGTTCCAATATGGCTTATTTCAGCCTCCACTCCTGGTAAATCCAGTTTTCTCCCCCCAACATCCAGACTGAGTCAGGTGTTCCTCTCGGGGGAGTGGGATCCAAGGAGTCAGTCCAAGGTGTTTCTGATCCCAAGCTGTTCCAGTGGTAGTGGTTTGCAGCTTGGACACACATTGCTTTTACTTTAATTTTTTTTTTATTTTAGAGACCACTAATGAGTGAATACATCCCTTGCTTATCTTTCTGGGTTTATGATACCTTGCTCAGGAAGATGTTCTCCAAATCCATCCATTTGCCTGTAAATTTTAGGAAATTACTTTTTCTTACTGCTGAGTAGTACTCCATTGTGTAGATGTACCACAGTTTGTTAATCCTATCTTCAGTTGAGGTGTATCTAGGGAGTTTCCAGGTTCTTGCTATTACAAATAATGCTGGAATGAACATAGTTGAGCTAATGCCATTGGAGTGTCACTGTGTTTCTTTAGGGTATACATGGAGAGGTGGTATTGCCTGGTTCTTGGGGAGATCGATTCTCAATTTTCTAAGAAACTGTCATACTACATTCCAGAGTGGCTGCACAGGCTTACACTCCCACAAATAATGGCAGAGTGTTCCCCTTGTTCTGCTCCCTCTCCAGCATAGGCTGTCATCTGTGTCTTTTATAGTAGCCAATCTGACAGGTGTCAGGTAGTATCTCAAATTTGTTTTTATTTGCTTTTCTCTGCTGGCTAAAAATGATGAGCACTTTTTCAAGTGCCTTTCAGCCATTCATAAATCTTCTCCTTAAGAATTTCCCTTTTAGATCTCAACCCCATTTTTTAATTTGGTTATTCAAGGTTTTGGGCTCTAGATTCTTGAGTTCTTTAAATATTTTAGAGATCAGTCCTCTATCACTAGTAGGGTTGGTGAAAATCTTTTATCAGACCAGGTGCTGTCTGCAGAGGATGTCACAGTGCACTCTGTGGCAGGTGGAGATAAACTCTGCCTGCCATGGTCGGTCCCCCAGCTGCTGCTGAGGGAATTTCCATGGCTACCCACCTCAAACTGAGTGAACAGATAAGGACTGGGGACACTGAAGGATAGACTCAGACCCCACCCATAGGTGAGGAGGGTTCAGCAGGCCCAAGCACCTGTATCTCTGCCAGAGAGAGTTGAGCTACTGTCAGTTCTGGTTCTGGTTCCGGAACCAGGTGCTGTCTGCAGAACATGTCGCAGGACACTCTGTAGCTGCTGCTGAGGGAGTTTGCATGGCCTCCATCCCACCTACAATTGGTCAAACAGAGAAAGACTGAAGACTTGAAATTCAGTCCCCTGCACAGTGCAAAAGTAGTGATTGAGCAGACCTTTTCCTCAAGGGTGACAGGAGGCATACAAGCCTAACTGCCACAACTGACCAGGAGCCACCTAATTGTGAATCACTAAAGACATGGGCAGACACCAGTGCAAAAACTTACATAATAATATAAAGAACAACAAGGCAACTCCAGAAGAAAGTGGCGATCCTACAAATATAAGACCTAAACTGAGCAATGAAGAGGAAACAGAAGGAAGCAACACCAAAAATTCCTTAATGATGATCATTGAAACTCTCAAAGAAGATATGAAAAACAACCTTAAAGAAATAGAAGAAAATACAAGCAAAAATTTGAAGAGATGAACAAATCTATGAAAGAAACATGCCAGGAACTAAAAGCTGAAATAGAAGCAATAAAAAAAGGCACAAAATGAGGCAAAGATGGAAATAGAAAATCTGAAGAAAAAAGCTGGAACTACAGATACAAGCATAACAAACAGAGTTCAAAAGATGGAAGATAGAATCTCTGAAGTGTAAGACTCAGTAGCTCAAATAGGTATTTCAGTCAAAGAAAATAGTAAAACTAAAAATGCCATAACTCAAAATGTTCAGGAAATCTGGGACACCACAAAAAGAATTGATTTGCGAATAAAAGGAATAGAAGAAGAAGAGTACCAGCTCAAAGGCACAGATAAAGTGTACAATAAAATCATAGAAGAAAACTTCCCTAAGCTGAAGAAAGAAATGCCTATAATAAAGATACAAGAAGCTTACAGAGCACCAAATAGATATGACCCCCCCAAAAAAGTTAGCACAACACACTATATTCAAAGCACAACACATACAGAACAAAGAAAAAATTTTAAGAGCTGCAAAAGAAAAGGGCCAACTCACATATAAAGGCAGACCCATCAGAATAATGCCTGACTATTCAATGGAAATGATGAAAGCTAGAAGGGCTTAGTCAGAAGTTATACAGATCCTAAAAGAGCATGGCTGCCAAACTAGAATACTATACCCTGCAAAATTATCAATCACCATAGATGGAGTAAACAAGATATTTCATGACAAAGTCAGACTGAAAGAATATCTATCTAACAATCCAGCACTACAGAGAGTATTACAGGGAAAACTCAAACTTAAGGACCCCAGAATACACCCATGAAATCTCAAACAATCAATAATTCCACAGAAGAATACTCCAGAGAAAGGAAATACAAACAAGTTACAACCAAAAATGTCAGGAAATATCAATCAATGGTCACTAATTTCCCGTAATATCAATAGACTCAACTCTTCTATAAAATGTCACACACTAACACGATGGATACAACAAGAGAAGCTATCCTTCTGTTGCCTACAAGAAACACAGCTCAACTTCAAAGACAGACACAGGCTTAGAATAAAGGGTTGGGAAAATTTTTTCCAGTCAAATGGTCCTAAGAAACAAGCACGGGGTGCAATCCTAATATCTAACAATGTTGACTTTAAGCTAAAAGCAATTAAAAGGGATGAAAATGGTCACTACATATTCATCACAGGAAAAATTAGTCAAGAGGACATTTCAATCTTGAATATTTATGCTCCTAATAAAATGGCACCTATGTATGAAAAAGAAACACTGCTAAAGCTCAAATCCCACATCAGTTCTTACACCCTAAAAGTGGGAGTCTTCAATACCCCACTTTCAACCCTGGAAAGATCAACCAGACAGAGACTCAACAGAGATATAAGGAGTCTAAAATAGGTTATGATGCAAATCGATTTAATATATATCTACAGAAGCTTCCACCCAAAGGCAAAGGAATATACATATTTCTCAGCTCCTCATGGAACTTTCTCCAAAATCGACCACATAATTGGTCATAAAGCACATATCAACAGATACAAAAAATGGAAATAATCCCTTGTAACATATTGGACCACCAGGACCTAAAGTTAGAGTTCAACAACAACAAAATCCAAAGAAAGCCTACCAACTCATGGTTACTAAAAATCACTAAGCTGAACCATCTCTGGGTCAAGGAAGAAATTAAGAAAGAAATCAAAGTCTTCCTAGAATTTAATGAAATTGAATCCACAACATATCCAAACTTGTGGGACACAATGAAAGCAGTCTTAAGAGGAAAATTCATAGTGCTAGATGCCTATATGAGAAACCTAGAGAAATCCCACACTAGACATCTAACAGCTCAGCTGAAAGCCTTAGAACAATTAGAAGCAAACTCACTTAGAAGGAGTAGATGGCAGGAAGTAATCAAACTTAGAGCTGAAATCAATACAATTGAAACAAAAAGAACAATACAAAGAATCAATGAATCTAAGAGTTGGTTCTTTGAGAAAGTTAAAAAGATAGATAAGCCCTTAGCCAAACTTATGAAAACACAAATCACCAAAATCTGAAATGAAAAGGGGGCATAACAACAGACACCCAGGAAATACAGAGAATTATCAGATCATATTTTGAAAATATGTATTCCACAAAAATGGGAAACCTAGAAGAAATGGACAGCTTTCTGGACAGGTACCATCTTCCAAAATTAAATGAAGACCAGATTAATTACCTAAACAGGCCTATAACCCTTAAGGGAATTGAAGCTGTCATCAAAAACATCCCCCAAAATAAAAGCCCTTGTCCAGATGGTTTCAGTGCCGAATTCTACCAGACATTCAAAGAATTACTACCACTACTCTTCAAACTATGTCACACAGTAGAAACTGAAGGAATATTGCCAAATTCCTTTTAAGAGGCCACAATTACTCTAATACCCAAGCCACTCAAAGACACAACAAAGAAGGAGAATTACAGACCAATTTCCCTCATGAATACTGATGCAAAAATTCTCAACAAAATTTTGGCAAATGGTATAAAACAATGTATAAAAGATATCATCCAACTCTTAGATTCGTTGATTCTTTGTATTGTTCTTTTTGTTTCAATTGTATTGATTTCAGCTCTAAGTTTGATTATTTCCTGCCGTCTACTCCTTCTAGGTGAGTTCAGTTCTAATTGTTCTAAAGATTTCAGCTGAGCTGTTAGGTCTCTAGTGTGGGATTTCTCAAGTTTTTTCATATAGGCATCTAGTGCTATGGATTTTCCTCCTAAGACTGCTTTCATTGTGTCCCACAAGTTTAGATACATTGTAGATTTATTTTGATTGAATTCTAGGATGACTATGATTTCTTTATTAATTTCTTCCTTGTCACTAAGATGGTTCAGCTGATTGATGTTTAGTTTCCATGAGTTGGTAGGCTTTCTTTGGGTTTTGATGTTGTTGAACTCTAACTTTAGGCCCTGGTGGTCCATTATGTTACAAGGGATTATTTCCATTTTTTTGTATCTGCTGATATTTGCTTTATGACCAATTATGTGGTCAATTTTGGAGAAAGTTCCATGAGGAGCTGAGAAATATGTATATTCCTTTGCCTTTGGGTGGAAGGATCTGTAGATATCTAAGAAATCCATTTGCATCATAACCTCATTTAGTCTCCTTACTTCTCTGTTGCAACTCTGTCTGGTTGATCTATCCAGGGTTGAAAGTGGGGTATTGAAGTCTCCCACTACTAGGGTGTAAGAATTGATGTGGGATTGGAGCTTTAGCAGTGTTTCTTTTACATATGTAGGTGCCCCAATATTAGTAGCATAAATATTTAAGATTGAAATCTCCTCTTGACCAATTTTTCCTTTGAGGAATAACTAGTGACCATCTTGGTCCCTTTTTATTTCTTTTAGCTTAAAGTCTACTTTGTTAGATATTAGGATTGCAACCCCTGCTTGTTTCTTAGGACCATTTGACTGGAAAATCTTTTTCCAACCCTTTATTCTAAGCCTGTGTCTGTCTTTGCATTTGAGGTGTGTTTCTTGTAGGCAACAGAAGGATGGCTTCTGTTGTTGTATCCATCTTGTTAATGTGTGACATTTTATAGGACAGTTGAGATCATTGATATTAAGGGAAATTAGTGACCATTGATTGATATTTCCTGACATTTTTGGTTGTAACTTGTTTGTATTTCTTTTCTATAGGGTATTCTTCTGTGGACTTATTGATTGTTTGTGATTTTGTGGGTGTATCTGAGGTCCTTAGGTTGGAGTTTTCCCTCTAATACTCTCTGTAGTGCTGGATTGTTAGATAGATATTCTTTCAGTCTGACTTTGTCCTGAAATACCTTGTTTACTCCATCTATGGTGATTGACAATTTTGTAGGCTATAGTATTCCAGTTTGGCAGCCATGCTGTTTTAGCATCTGTATAACTTTTGACCAAGCCCTTCTAGCTTTCATCATTTCCATTGAATAGTCAGGCATTATTCTGATGGGTCTGCCTTTATATGTGAGTTGGCCCTTTTCTTTAGCAGCACTTAAAATTTTTTCTTTATTCTGTATGTTTTGTGGCATGATTATAATGTGGCATGCTGACTTTTTTTGGGATCATACCTATTTGGTGTTCTGTAAGCTTCTTGTATCTTTATAGGCATTTCCTTCTTCAGGTTAGGAAAGTTTTCTTCAATGATTTTATTGAAAACATTATCTGTGCCTTTGAGCTGGTATTCTTCTCCTTCTTCTATTTCTATTATTCTCAAATTAGGTCTTTTCATGGTGTCCCAGATTTCCTGAACATTTTGAGTTATGGCATTTTTAGTTTTACTATTTTCTTTGACTGATATATATGATTGAGCTACTGAGTCTTACACTTCAGAGATTCTATCTTCCATCTCTTGAACTCTGTTTGTTATGCTTATATCTGTGGTTCCAACTTTTTTTCAGGCATTCTATTTCCAAATTTGCCTCATTTTGTGCCTTTTTTATTACTTCTATTTCAGCTTTTAGTTCCTGGCATGTTTCTTTCATAGATTTGTTCATCTCTTCCAATTTTTTGTTTGTATTTTCTTCTATTTCTTTAAGCCTTTTTTTCATATCTTCTTTTAGAGCTTCGATGATCATCAAAAAGTAATTTTTGCTGTTGCTTCTTTTTGTTTCCTCTTCATTGCTGAATTCAGGTCTTGTATTTGTAAGATTGCCACTCTCTTCTGGAGTTACCATGTTGTCCTTTGTATTATTATGTAATTTCTTGCATTTACGTTTGCCCATGGCTTCATTGGTTCACAATTAGATGGCTCCTGGTCAGTTGTGGCACTTGGGTTTGTTTTCCTCCTGTCACCTCTCTGCTCAGGGTCTGAGTCTGTCCTTCAGAGACTCCTGCAGTTGTTGGCTTGATTATTTTGAGCTGGCAGTGGGTAGTCATGCAACTTCCCTCAGCAGGAGCTGCGAGTATGGTGACTGGCAGAGTTTATCCGCCCCTGCTCCAGATTGTGCTGGGACTCTCCAGACAGCACTTGGTCCTGGGAGTGGAACCAGAAGCTATGTGAGCTCAACTCTCCCTGCCAGGCTGGGATATAGGCGCTTGGGTGTGGTGACCCCTCCTCACCTACGGTCGGGGTCTGAGTCTGTCCTTCAGAGACCCCTACAGAAGAAAGAAACTGAAGAGGATATTAGAAAATGGAAAGCCCTCCCATGTTCCTGGATTGGTAGGATCAACATAGTAAAAATGGCAATTCTAACAATGGCAATCTACAGATTCAATGCACTGCCTATCAAAATCCCAACACAATAATTTTTGGACCTTGAAAGAACAATACTCAATTTTATTTGGAACAATAGGAAAGCCAGGATTGCCAACACAATTTTACTCAACAAAAGAACCTCAGGAGTTATCACCATCCCTGACTTCAAGCTATACTATAGAGCTACAGTAATAAAAACAGCCTGGTACTGGCATAAAAACAGACTTGTGGACCAATGGAATATAATTGAGGATCCAGACATCAACCCAAAAACCTATGAACATCTGATCTTTGACAAAGAGGCATAAAACATTCAATGGAAAAAAGATAGTATATTTAACAAATGGTGTTGGCATAGCTGGATGGAAGTATGTAGAAAAATGCAAATAGATCCGAGCCTGTCACCTTGCACAAAACTCAAATCCAAGTGAATCAAAGACCTCAAATTAAACCCAACCAATTTCAGCTTGATAGAAAAGAAAGTGGGAAATGCACTTCTACAAATTGGCACAGGTGACCACTTCCTAAATATAACACCAGTGGCTCAGGCACTAAGACCAACAATCAATAAGTGGGATCTCATGAAGTGATGAAGCTTGTTTAAAGCCAAGGACACTGACAATAGGACAAAATGACAGCCTACAGAATGGGAAAAAATTTTCACCAACCCTACATGTGATAGAGGACTAATCTCAAAGGTATATGAAGAGCTCAGGAATTTAGAGCCCAAAACCTTGAATAACCTTATCAAAAAATGGGGTACAGATCTAAAAACGGAATTCTCAGCAGAGGAACTACAAATGGCTTAAAGGCACCTGAAAAAGTGCTCTTCATCTTTAGCCATCAGATAAATGCAAATCAAAACAACTTTGAGATACCACCTAACACATGTTAGATTGACTAAGATAAAAGGCACAGATGACAGCCTATGTTGGAGAGGATGTGGAGCAAGGGGAACACTCCTCCATTGTTGGTGGGAGTGTAAGCTTGTTCAGCCAGTTTGGAATGCAATATGGAGGTTTCTCAGAAAACTGAGAATCAATCTCCCCAAGGACCCAGCAATACCACTTCTGGGTATATTCCCTAAAGAAGCACATTTAAACTCCAATGATATTAGCCCAACTATGTTCATAGCAGCATTATTTGTAATAGCAAGAACCTGGAAACAACCTAGATGTCCCTCAACTGAAGAATGGATTAAGAAACTGTGGTACATCTACACAATGGAATACTACTCAGCAGTAAGAAAAAATGATATCCTATAATTCACAGGCAAATGGATGGATTTGGAGAATATCTTCTTGAGCGAGGTATCACAATCTCAGAGAGATAAGCAGGGGATGTACTCACTCACTAGTGGTCTCTAAACAAACAAACAAATAAAAAAGCCAAACATGCCCAAGCAGCAAACCACAACCACTGAACAGCTTGGGATCAGAAACACCCTGGACTGACCCTTCAAACCCCACTCAAACTATAGGAACACCAGACTCACTCTTGAGGGAGGGGGGACAAAACTGGATTTGGCCAGGAGTGGAGACTGATCCAAGCATTATTGGGTCAGTGGGACCATAGGACTGTCTGCTCCCTGCCCAGGGAGGGAATGGGGAGTTGCAGAGAAGAAAAATGACAAGATGTGGTGTGAGGGGGAAGGGACCTTGAAAAAAGAATTTTACACACTAAACAGTGGCAACTTGCTGAAAAAAATAAAAGATATCATCCACCATGACCAAGTAGGCTTCATCCCAGAAATCCAGGGCTGGTTTAACATACAAAAAACTGTAAATGTTATCCATCATATAAACAAACTAAAGGAACAAAACCACATGATCATATCCATAGATGCTGAAAAATCGAACATTCCTTTATGATTAAAGCCCTGGAGAGAAAAGGAATACAGGGAAAATACCTAAATATAATAAAGGCGATGTACAAGAAGCCAGTAGCCAGTATCAAACTTAATGGACAAAAACTCAAAGCAATCCCACTAAAATCAGGATCTAGACAAGGATGTCCTCTCTCTCCTCATCTATTCAATATATTTCTCAAAGTTTTAGCTAAAGCAATAAGGGAATGAAAAGAGATTAAGTGGATACAAATTAGAAAAGAAGAAATGAAACTATCTCTATTTGCAGATGATATGATTGTATACATAAGTGACCCACAAAATTCTTCCAAGGCACTGCTACTACTGATAAACACTTTCAGCAATGTAGCAGGATATAAGATTAACTCAAAGAAATCAGTAGCCCTTCTATACACTAAAGATAGAAGAGCTGAAAAAGAAATAAGGGAAACATTACCCTTCATATTAGCTGAAAATAGTATTAAAATCTTGGAGTGACTATAGCCAAAAAAGTAACAGACATATTTGACAAAAATTTTAAAACACTGAAGAAAGAAATTGAAGAGGATATCAGAAAATGGAAAGCTCTCCCATGTTCCTGGATGGGTAGGATTAACAGAGTAAAAAAGGCAATTCTACCAAAGGCAATCTACAGATTCAATGCACTGCCCCTCAAAATCCCAACACAATAATTTTTGGACCTCGAAAGAACAATACTCAATTTAATTTGGAATAACAGTAAATACAGGAGTGCCAAAACAATTTTACTGAACAAAAGAAACTCAGGAGGTATCACCATCCCTGAGTTCAAGTTATAATATAGAGCTACAGTAATACAAACAGCCTGGTACTGGCATAAAAACAGACTTGTGGATAAATGAAATAAAATTGAGGATCTAGACATTAACCCAGAAACCTATGAACACTTGATCTTTGACTAAGAGGCCCAAAACATTCAATGGAAAAAATATAGTATTTTTAACAAATGGTGTTGTCATAGCTGGATGGAAGTGTGTAGATAATGCAAATAGATCCGAGCCTGTCACCCTGCACAAAACTCAAATCCAAGTGGATCAAAGACCTCAACATAAACCCAGCAACTTTAAACTTGATAGAAAAGAAAGTGGGAAATACACTTCTATGAATTGGCACAGGTGACCACTTCCTAAATATAACAGCAGTGGCACAGGCACTAAGACCAACAATCAATAAGTGGGATCTCCTGAAGTGATGAAGCTTGTTTAAAGCCAAGGACACTGACAATAGGACAAAATGACAGCCTACAGAATGGGAAAAGATTTTTCCCCAACCCTACAAGTGATAGAGAACTATTCTCTTAAGATATATAAAGAGCTCTAGAATCTAGAGCCCAAAACCTTGAATAATGCAATCAAAAAATGGGGTTCAGATCTAAAAAGGGAATTCTCAGCAGAAGAATTACGAATGGCTGAAAGACACCTGAAAAAGTGCTCATCATCTTTAGCCATCAGAGAAAGGCAAATCAAAACAACTTTGAGAATCCACCTAACACCTGTTAGATTGGCTAAGATAAAAGATACAGATGACAGCCTATGTTGGAGAGGATGCTGATCAAGAAGAATACTTTTCCATTTTCGGCTGGAGTGTAAGCTTTTTCAGCCACTTTGGAATGCAGTATGAGGGTTTAATCCGAAAATTGAGAATCAATCTCCCCAAGGACCCAGCAGTACCACTTCGGGGTGTATATCCTAAAGATGCACATTCACACTCCAAAGGTATTAGCTCAACTATGTTCATAGCATCTTTATTTGTAATAGCAAGAACCTGGAAAAAACCTAGATGTCCTTCAAATGAAGAATGGATTAACAAACTGTGGTACATCTATACAGTGGAATTCTACTCAGCAGTAAGAAAAAATTATATCCTAAATTTTTCAGGGAAATGGATGGATTTGGAGAATATCCTCCTGAGTGAGGTATCACAAACTCAGAGAGATAAGCTGGGGATGTACTCACTCATTAGTGGTCTCTAAACAAACAAACAAGAAAAATCAAAGCATTCCCAAGCTGCAAACCACAACTACTGAACATCTTGGGATCAGAAACACCCTGGACTGACCTTTTGGATCCCACTCCAACTATAGGAACACCTGACTCACTCTTCAGGGAGGGGCGACAAAACTGAATTTGGCAGGAGTGGAGACTGAAGTAATCATTATTGGGTCAGTGGGACCATGGGACTGTCTGCTGCCTGCCCAGGGAGGTGAAGGGGAGTTGTGGAGAAGAAAAAATGACCTGATGTGGTGGGAGGGGGAAGGGACCTTGAATAAGGATATACAGGGATGGAAAAAAATTTCAGAGGGAAAGCTGAAATCAAAGTAATTTTATGTGTAGGAAACTTATTTGCATTATCACCCTTGATAAGTCATGCTTATGATTTTTATTTTCTTTATAGTTATTGTTAACCTCTCAGTATTTTAAATTCATTTTACTGTTTTTCTTGATCAATACAAAATAAATAAAAAAGAAAATAAAATATTTTTTAAAAAAGAAAATCTTTTATCATTCTGTAGGCTGCCTTTTTGTCCTATTGACAGTGTCCTTGGATTTACAGAAGATTCTCAGGTTCAGGAGATCCCTCTTATTGATTGTTGATCTTAGTGTCTTTGACACTGGTGTTTTATTTAGGAAGTGGTTGCCTGTGCCCATTCACAGAAGTGTATTTTCCACTTTCTTTTCTATGAAGTTCAAAGTGGCTGGGATTTGTTTAGGTCTTTGATATTTGGATTTCTGTTTTGTGCAGGGTGACAAGCTTTGATATATTTCCATTTTTCTGCACAATACCATCTAGCTATGAGAACATCATTTGGTAAAGATACTATCCATTTTCCATTGAATATTTTGGACCTCTTTGTTGAAGATCAGATGTTCATAGGTTTTGGGTAAAAGTCTGTTTCGTCAATTCTATTCCATTGATCCACAATTCTGTTTTTATGTCCATTCCAGGCAGTTTTTATTGCTTTAGCTCTATAGTATAACTTGAAGTCAGGGATGATGACACCTCCTGAGGTACTTTTGTTGATCAAAATTGTTTTGGAAATCCTGGATTACTTGTTTTTCCAAATGAAATTGAGCTTTGTTCTTTCAAGTTCCAAAAAATACTGTGTTGAGATTTTGATGGACATTGCATTGAATCTGTAGATTGCTATTGGTAGAATTGCCATTTTTACTTTGCTGATCCTACCTATCCAAGAACATCGGAGAGCTTTCCATTTTCTGATATCCTCTTCAATTTTCTTCTTTAGTCATTTAAAATTTTTGTCAAAAAGATCTGTTGCTTTTTTGTTTATAGTTACTGCAAGGTATTTAATACTATTTGCAGCTATAATAAAGGATGATGCTTCCCTTATTTGTGTTTCAGCCCTTCTATCTTTAGTGTATAGATGATTACTGATTTCTTTGAGTTAATCTTGTATCCTATTATATTGCTGAAGATGCTTATCAGCTGTAGAAGTTCCTTGGTAGAATTTTGTGGGTCACTTATATATATAATCATATCATCTGCAAGTACAAATAGTTTTACTTTTTCTTTTACAATTTGTATCCTCTTAATCTCCTATCATTCTCTTATTGCTTTAGCTAAAGCTTTGAGAAGTATATTGAATACATAAGGGGAGAGAGAACATCCTTGTCTAGTTCCTGATTTTAGTGGGATTACTTTGAGTTTTTTCCATTAAATTTGATTCTGGCTGTTGTCTTCTTGTAAATCATGTTAATTATATTGAGATATTGTCTCCATATTCCTGATCCCTCCAGAGATTTTAGCATAAAGGAGTATTGAATGTCGTCAAAGGCCTTTTCAGCATCTAAGTATAGAATCATGTGTTTCAGTTCCTTTAGTTTTTTTATATGATGGATAAGGTTTACAATTTTTTGTATGTTAAAACAACCCTGCATTTTTGGGATGAAGCTTCCTTGGTCGCGGTGGATGATATTTTTTATATATTGTTGTGTATGGTTTGGCAAAAATTTATTAAGAATTTTAGCATCAATATTCATGAATGAAATTGGTATGGAGTTCTCCTTTTTTGTTTCTTTGATTGGCTCAGATATTAAGGTAATTGTGGTGTTATAAAAGTAATTTGGCAATATTCCTTCAGTTTCTACTGTGTGAAATAGTTTGTGGAGCAATAGTAGTAATTCTTCTTTGAATGTCTGGTAGAATTTTGCACTGAAGCCATATGGAACTGGGATTTTATTTTTGAGGAGGCTTTTAATGGCATCTTCAATTTCTTTTGGGTTTATTGGTCTGTTTATGTAATTAATCTGTTCTTCATTTAGTTTTGGTATTGAAGACTTTGATTTCTTTCTTAATTTCTTCCTTGACCCAGAGGTGGTTCAGCTGAGTGATGTTTAGTTTCCATGAGTTGGTAGACTTTCTTTGATTTTTGATGTTGTTGAACTCTAACTTTAGGCCCTGGTGATCTGATATGATACAAGGGATTATTTTCATTTTTTTGTAACTGTTGTTATTTGCATTATGACCAATTATGTGGTCAGTTTTAAAGAAAGTTACATGAGGAGCTGAGAAATATGTATATTCCTTTGCATTTGGGTGGTAGCTTCTGTAGATATCTATTAAATCCTTTTACATCATAACCTCTGTTAGAATCCTCATTTCTCTGTTGAGTCTCTGTCTGGACGACCTATCCAGAGGGAAACGTGGGGTATTGAAATCTCTCACTATCAGGGTGTGCGAATTGATATAATATTTGAGCTTTATTAGTCTTTCTTTTACAAAGGTGGGTGCCCTTATATTAGGGGCATAAATATTCAGGATTAAAATCTCCTCTTGAAAATATTTCCTGTGATTAATAAGTAATGATCAACCTGGTCCTTTTTAATTGCTTTTAGCTTAAAGTCTACTTTGCTAGATATTAGAATTGCAACCCCAGCTTGTTTCTTAGGAGCATTTAATTGGAAAATCTTTTCCCAAATCTTTACTCTTAGCCTGTGTCTGTCTTTGTGGTTGAGGTGTGTTTCTTGTAGGCAACAGAAGGATGGCTTCTATTGTTGCATCAACCTTGTTAGTATGTGTCTTTTTTATAGGAGTTGTGTCCATTGATAATAGGGGGTATTAGTGACCACAGATTGATGTTTCCTGCTATTTTGGGGAGTCACTTGTTTGTATTTCCTTTCTCTTGTATATTCTTCTGTGGCATTATTGATACTTTGTGGTTTCATGTGTGTATCTTGGGTCCTTAATTTGGAGTATTCTCTCTAATGCTTTCTGTGGTGCCAGACTGGTAGATAGGTATTATTTCAGTCTAATTTTGTCATGAAATATCTTTTTTACTCCATCTGTGGTAATTGACAACTTTGCAGGTTATGGTATTCTACTTTGGCAGCCATGCTCTTTTAGCATCTGTATAACTTCTGACCAATTCCTTCTAGCTTTCATCGTTTCCTTTGAGTAGTCAGGTGTTTTTCTGATGTCTCTGCCTTTATAAGTAAGTTAGCCCTTTTCTTTTGCAGTTCTTAAATTTTTTATTTGCTCTGTATGTTTTGTGGCTTGGTTATTTTGTAGGACCCTGGCTTTTTTGGGGGGTCAAATTAATTTAGTGTTCTTTAACATTCTTGTATCTTTATAGGTATTTCCTTCTTCAAGTTAGGAAAGTTTTCTTCTATGATTTTATTGAATACATTGTCTGTCCTTTGAGCTGGTATTCTTCTCCTTCCTCTATTCTTATTATTCTCAAGTTAAGTCTTTATATGATATTTCAGATATCCTGAACATTTTGTGTTATGGCTTTTTTGGTTTTAGTATTTCCTTTGACTGATATATCTATTTCAGCTATTGACTCTTCCACTTCAGATATTCTCTATTCCATCTCTTGAAATCTGTTGGTTATGCTTGTATCTGTAGTTCCAGCTTTTTTCTTCAGGTTTACTATTTCCATCTTTGCCTCATTTTTTTTATTGCTTCTATTTCAGTTTTTAGTTCCTGGTATTTTTCTCTTATTTTTTGGTTTACCTTTTGTTGGTTTTCTTTCATAGATTTGTTCATCTCTTCCAATTTCCTTTTTGTATTTTCTTCTATTTCTTTAAGGGAATTTTTCATACCTTCTTTGCGGGCTTCAATGATCATCAGAAAGGTATTTTTGGTGTTACTTCCTTCTGCTTCTTCTTCTTTGCTCTGCTCAGGTCTTGTAGAACCACCACTTTCTTTTGGAGTTACCTTGTTGTTCTTTATATTATATATCTTTTGCACTGGAGTCTGCCCATGGCTTCAATGGTTCATGATTAGTTAGCTCCTGGTCAGTTGTGGCAAGAAGGCTTGTGTATCTCCTGTCACCTCTGAGTAAGGAGTCTGCTCAGTCTCTGACTCTGCTCTGGGCAAGGGTCTGATTTTCAAGTCCACAGGCATTCTCTGCTGATGCAGTTGAAGGCATGGTCACTGGGCAATTCCCCATTATTTTAGGTGCAGCTGGAGAAGCCACTTAGAGCCGAACTCTATTCCTGTGTGCTATGGAGTGTGTAGAGAAACATACCACAGACAGAATCTGCTCCCAGATCACAACTTTCCCTGGCAGGGGTTCAGGCACTGGGGACCTCACCTCACCTCTGGGTGGAGTCTGAGTCTGGATTTCAAAGTCCTCAATCTTTCTCTGATAATGCAGTTGGAGGCATGGTGGCAGTGCATGTTACTTTGTTTAAGTAGCAGCTGGAGGAGCCCCTCACAGCCAAACTCTAATCTTGTCTGCTAAGGAGTGTGTGGAGACACACACCACAGATAGAACCTGGTCTAGGATTCTTAATTAGTGTTCTATCCTGCAACATTTCTGAAGGTGTTTATCAGCTGCAGAAGTTCCCTGTTAGAACTTTGGGAGTCACTTAAGTATTCAATCATATCATCTACAAATAGAGATTCACTTCTCCTTTTCCAGATTGTATCCCCTTAATCTTCTTATTTTCTGTCATTTTTTTTGGCTAAAATTTCAACAAATATATTGAATAGATAAGCAGAGAGGGTAGAGCCTTGTCTAGATCCTGATTTTAGTGGGATTGCTTTGAGTTTCTCTCTATTTAACTTGATGTTGGCCATTGGCTTCTGGTAAATCGCCTTTATTATACTTAGGAATTTTCCCTTTATTCATAATCTCTCAAGGATTTTTATCATAAAGGAGTTTTGGACTTTGTCAAAGGTTTTTTCAGTGTCTAAGGAGATTATCATGTCTTTTTTTCTTTCAATTTGTTTATATGATTGATGACTTTTAAACTTTTTTTGTATGTTGAATCATCTCTGCTTTTCTGGGATGAAGCCTACTTGATTGTGGTGGATAACATTTTTTTTTTTTATTTTTTTGCAGTCAGTTTCCCAGAATTTTGCTATGTATTTTTGCATCAATGTTCTTAGGGAGATTGGTCTCTAATTCACATTCTTTGTTGTATCTTTGAGTGTCTTGGTTATCAGAGTGATTGTGGCCTCATAAAAAGTGTTTGACAGCATTCCTTCAGTTTCCACTGTATGGAAAAGTTTGTTGAGTATTGGTGTTAGTTCTTCTTTGAATGTCTGGTAGAATTCTGCAGTAAAACCACCTGGACCTGGGATTTTTTTTATTTGGTAGACCTTTATTAAAAACTTCAAGTTTCTTTGTTGTTATATGTCTGTTTAAGTCTTTAATCTATTCTTGATTTAATTTTGATAATTTTTACTTGTCCAGAAAGCTGTCCATTTCTTTTCCACTTTCCATTTTAGTAGACTATAGATTTTCAAAGTATGACTTGATAATTTTCTGGATTTCCTGAGGGTCTGATGTTACATCCCTCTTTTCATTTCTGATTCTGTTAATTTGAATACTCTCTCTCTCTCTCTGTGTGTCTTTTGTTTAGTTTGGATAAGGGTTTGTCTATATTGTTGACTTTCTCAAAAAAAAATCTTTTTGATTCATTGATTTTTTTTCTTGTTTTGTTTTCTTGGTATCTATTCTACTGATATCACCCCTAAGTTTGATAATTTCCTGCTGTCTACTCTTTGTATGTGAGTTTGGTTCTATTTGTTCTAAAGCCTTCAGCTGAATTGTTAGGTCTCTTGTGTGAACTTTCCCTTTTTTTTTTTTTTTTTTTTATATATAGCCATCTAGTGCTATGAATTTTTCTCTTAATACTGCTTTCATTGTTTCCCATATGTTTGGGTATATGGTAGATTTATTTTCATGGAATTCTAGAAAGTCTTTGATTTCTTTCTTAACTTCTTCCCAAATCCGGAGCTGTTTAAATGTAGAGATGTTCAGTTTCCATGCATTTATAATCTTTCTGTGATTTTTGTTGTTGTTGAATTCTAACTTTAGGCCATGATGGTCTGATATAATACAAAATATTTTATTCATTTTTTATATATATTGATATTTGCCTTATGACAAATTATGTGGCCAATTTTAGAGAAATAGGGTGCTGAGAAATATGTTTATTCCTTTGTGTTTAGATAAAAGCTTCTGTAAATATCTATTAAGTCCATTTGCATCATAATATCTTGTAGACCCCTTATTTCTTTATTGAGTTTTTTTTTCTGGTTGACCTATCCAAGGGTAAAAGTGGAATATTGAAGTTTCCCACTATTAGAGTGTGATATTGATGTGTGGTTTCAGCTTTAGTAGTGTTTATTTTGCATATAAAGGTGTTCTTTTATTAGGGGCATAAATAATCAGGATTGAGATCTCATCTTGATCAATTTTTCCTGAGATGAATGAATATTATCCATCCCAGTCTCTTTTGACTGATTTTAATTTGAAGTCTACTTTGTCAGATATTAGGATAGCACCACCAGCTTGTTTCTTGGGGCCATTTGATTGAAACATCTTTCCCTATCCCTTTACTCTGAGCCTGTGTTTGTCTTTGGAGCTGAGGCACGTTTATTGTATGCAGAAGAAGGTTGGCTTTTGTTTTTTTATCCATCATGGTAGGGTGTGTCCTTTTATAGGTGCCTTATGTCCATTGATGTTAAAGGATATTAATGACCATTGATTATTATTTCCTGTTATTTTTGATAATAGTTTGTGTGTGTTTCCTTTCTTAGGGTTTTTTATTCTGTGGGATTATCGATTGTTTGTGGTTTCATGGGTAAATCTGTGTTTGTTAAGTTGGAGGTTTAACTCAAATGCTCTCTATGCTGCTGGTTTTGTGGATAGGTATAGTTTCAACTTTTTTTGATTTTTATTATCTTGCTTACTCCACCTATGGTGATTAATAGTTTTGATGTGTATAGTAGTCTGGCTTGGTAGTCATGCTCTTTTAGTGTGTATATCATTTCTGACCATGATCCTTTCATTTTCATTGTTTCCATTGAATAGACTGGCATTATTCTAATGTGTCTGTCTTTATAGTTAAGTTGGCCATTTTCCTTTGCAGCTCTCAATATTTTTTCTTTGTTCTGTATGTTTTGTGGCGTAATTATCATATAGCAAACAGATTTTTTGTGGGGTTCTATTCTATTTGGTGTTCTGTAAGCTTCTTGTATCTTTATAGGCATTTCCTTCTTTAGATTGGAAAAGTTTTCTTCTATGATTTTATTGAATACGTTATCTGTGCCTTGGAGCTGGTATTCTTCTCCTTCTTCTATTCCTATTATTGTCAGGTTTGATCTTTTCATGGTGTCCCAAATTTCCTGAACATTTTGTGTTATGGCTTTTTTGGTTTTAGTGTTTTCTTTGAGTGTTTTATCTATTTTCACTATTGAGTCTTCCACTCCAGAGATTCTCTCTTCCACTTTTATCTGTAGTTCCAGATTAATTCTTCAGCTTCTCTATTTCATCCTTTGCTTCATTTCTGCCTTTTTTTTTATTGTTTCTATTTCAATTTTTAGCTTCTGGAATGACTCTTTCATTTGTTGTATTTCTCTTTCTTGGTTCTCTTTGAAGGATTTGTTCATGTCTTCCAATTTTTTTATTTATTTATTTTTTCTATTTCTTTAAGGAACTTTTTTTGTATCCTCTTTTAAGGCTTCTATAATCTTCATAAGGATGTTTGTATTGTTGTTTCCTTCTGTTTCCTCTTCATTGATCAGTTCAGGTCTTGGTGTTGTAGAAACATCAGCTTCTTCTGATGGTGTCTTGTTGTTCTTTATATTGTTATATGTGTTGATGCTTTGATGACTGCCTATTCCTTTCTTTGTTCACTATTAATCAGGTCTTATTGGAATCTTAGCCCATTGTGGCTACAGGGATTGTGTATGTCCTGTCTGCTCTGGGCTTGCAGTCTGTATGATATCTTTCTCTGGTCAGATCACGGGATCCTCGCTGTCTGAAGCCTCCTGAATCCCACTACACCTTGGATAATACAGGGTCATGCTGCTCAGAGAGACATCCATCCCTCTGTGATGATGCAGCCTGTTTTGAAGGCGGGGACTAGGCATCTGTGACATGTCCCCTGGGATTGCTGAGGAAGGCTTCTCTCAGCCCTGGTCCAGGGAAGGCCTGTCCATTAGGTCATATCTGGGTCTGTGGCTCTTATCTGGTAAGAGGTCCCTGGGAGGCCAAGGTACTGGAACTTGCTCACCTCCACCTCCGAGTTGATCCTTGGATCATTGCTGTCTGAAACTGCCTAATTCCCACTCCACCTCAGACAACACAGGGTTATGCTGTTCAGAGAGACATGCATTCCTATATGATGACACAGCCTGCCTGGAAGGCAGGTCCTGGATGTCTGTGATGTGACCCCTGGGATTGCTGGGGAAGGCTTCTTCATCATTTATTTCCTAAATGTCAGTGTCCTGTGAAATTCTGACCACATTTGTTTTGCCATTAGTTCATTATTGGGTACCTTCCAAAATACAAATAAAAATCAATTCTTATGTTACATGCATTTTCTACATCTCTATTTTGATAACCAGCCCTTAATTTTTCACTGCCTTATATATGTGTATCATTTCAAACTATGAAAATATAATTTACATATTCATCTTTCCAGGATAAAACTGTCAGATCTACTTTTATTCAGCATTCAACCTTGCAAAATACTTACTTAATCCTATTGCCTCTGCTTTAGAAATAGCTTGTGTCTCCACATTTTTCATTTACACTTTAAATGCATACCATTGTCCTTATATTTTAGGAATGTTACAATACTTTAGGTTACTTCTCTGAATTCACCGTTCAAGCTTTCTGGTGACATTAGCCATTGATACTCATTCAATAGTCTTAAAGCTGTTTTGTAAGTATTAATACTCTAAGTAATGCTAATTGATGATGTTATTTCATAAAAAATATTTCCAATTATCATTGTAAAATGCTCTTTTGAACTAACTAAATTTTGTTGTAGATTATTTCTGAGCCTACATCATATAAGTTTACTTTATATTTTTTAAAAGTTTATTTCCTGTGAAAAAGATAGATAGAGAAAGGGAGAGAAGGATGGAGGGAAAGAGAGAGGCAGACAAAAAAAACCAACAATAAAGATATTCTAATATTGAGAGAGAATATTTTAGCACTTTCCATATTGGAAACAGTTTACCAATGTTCTGAAAATATCATTGCAAGTATAACTGAATGTTTATATTGCCTGAATAAGCTGCTAATTCAAACATTGGAAATTACATAGATAAAAATTAAAATATAAAATATTTTTCCAGTACTTATTTTTTTCTTTATTCTTTTATATTTATGCAAAAGATTTTTTAATGGAAACAATTTGTACTTGTCAAAATCTTGCTTAGCTTAATGATCCACTACTAAGACTCTAGAAAATTTATTTTAGAAAAAATTTAGCTTAAAAGAATCAAGATCTCTATTCATAGCCAAATGGTATTTTTAAATATTTGGATTGATTCATTGAGTTATTTTGAGTCAAGCATTGAATGTGTTTCTCTGACTGGCCTATAACTTACTGTATAGACTCAGATAACATCAGTCTTCAAGTTGCTTCCCTGCCATTGTCTCCCAAGTGTTGATATTACAGGCAGGAGACACCATGACTTCCTATTGTACTTTCCATAAGACATTTTTTTCAGTAATATATTTCATAAAATTTATTTATTAGTTGCATTCCATTAAGGTTTTATCTTGTGAGATGTTGCTCAGGTTTAATAAATGCTCACTGGGATAATGTACAAATATAAAATTAAGGTCAAATATGATTACTAGTGTCCATTATATGCACAATCTTAGTAATAAAAGTTTATAGTTAGGAAAAATTTTAAAACAGATATATTTATTCAGGTTAACACTTAAAAGTCAAATTTAGTGTTATTATTTCTATTTCCATAATAAATACAATTATTAATTTACTGGTATTATTAGTTGACATTATAAAATACAGCCAAAAATCTGCTTTGAGATATGAATTTTTCATAATACCATAATATTATGATCTAAATTTTGTACATATTTCTTTTTTTGTTTTATTATCTGCATTTCAGTATTTCATAAAATCTCTTTCATATAAATTAATGCTGTGTATGTATTTCAATATGTTATGTTTTACTTTGTAGTTAGTTTAGTGGCTAAGTAGATTTACAAATTTTAAAATAATTTTATTATTATCTTTTTTATTTAAATTGTTTTGTCTTTTACATACCAACCACAGTTCCTTCTCCCTTTCCTTCTCCTGATCATCTCCCATCTTTCCCCTACCTCAACCCTCATTCATCTCTCAAAGAAGGCAAGGTATCTGGTGGGAATTCAACAAACTCTTGTATATCAAGCTGAGGCAGGAGCAAGCCCCTCTTCCTGTATAGAGCCTGAGCAATAGAGGGAGCTAGAAAATAAATCCTGACTGACGTAACCCAGACATGGTATGGTATTTACTCATAAGTGAATATTAGATGTAAAACAAAGGATAATCAAGCTATAATCTACAACTCCTATAAGAGAGACATATATAGATCCACCTGAGAAGGCAAAATAGGTAAGATCTGAGTAAATCAGGAGCATGTGGAGGAGGAATGGAGGTGAAATGATAACATAAGGGAACTAGATGGTCCCATTAAGGGAGGAACAGAGAGAGAGAGAGAGAGAGAGAGAGAGAGAGAGAGAGAGAGAGAGAGAGATTAAGGAAAGAAATATCTTGAGAGAGGGAGCCATTATGGGATAAGGGAAAAATCTAGTGCTAGGGAAATTCCCAGAAATCCACAAAGATAACCCTTAGGAAAGACTGGAAGCAATAGTGGAGAGTGTGCCTGAACTGATTTTCCCCTGTAATCAGATTAATGACTATCCTAATTGTCATCAAAGAATCTTTATCTAGCAACTGATAAAAGCAGATGAAGACATCCATAGGAAAGCACTTGGCTGAGTCTGTGAGTCCAGTGAATGAAAGGGAGGAAACATTATATGAGCAAATAGGTCAAGATTATGATGGGAAACCCATTCTAGGGAATCTGCATAGTACCAATTGAGGCCCTTTTAAGAAGGTGACAGTTGTGTTACTTTGTCACTTTATGGTGCCCCTAGTAGTAAAACCAGAATTTATCCCTAGTGCATGAAATGGCTTTTTCAAATAGTTTTATTTGTAATGTAAACATATATCAATTTTTCTTTTGTTTAGACTTCTTTTGGTTTCCTAAAATGTTTAACAATGCGGATGAATTGATTTTGATATGTACATATGTATGTATGTATGTATGTATGTATGTATGTATATATGTGTGGCAGGTTGAGACATTATGAAGCATGGCCAGTACCCCTTTTTAGACCAGTTGCACTCTGTCTGCCCTTCCTCTTTGTTTTCTCATTCTCAGAAAGAGGATTGCAGCCACTGCCATGTGAGACATTTCAGCCTTCCATAAATTGCCCTAAGGTTCAATCTTATATCAGTTAATGTTTTTTATAAACCCCTTAACAAATATTAATCATTTTATATAATAAATTGTCAGTAAATAATTTTTACAATATCTGTAGTCCCAAGTTAAGTTTTCCAAATTTTGAAGCTAGGCCAGAAACTCATACCAGGGGCCTGAACCTGTGTTTTCTGCTCCTTGTTACAAGAGGCCTTGCCCCTGCATACAAAAGAAACCAAAGACGATTCATGTGATCCTGAGAAGCTATAGTCTTAAAGTTTATCTGTCCCAAGATAGATTAAAAGTCAATGTTCCGCTGCTTTTAAAAAGAGGTAATATATGGATAAAAAATGAAACTTTATTCATAATTTTAAAAAAAGAGATATTCTCTGTCTAGCAGAGCAGGTTTAGCACACATTTCCACACTGTGATTCCACAGAGTGTATGTTAGGCAAATCACCAGCCACATTTCATAATTAATTAATCATCATTTTGTATGGAGCTATATACCTTCTTTATTTAGTGTTGCTTTGTTGATCATGAATTTGAGTACTTCCTTACTTGACTCTATGTAAAGGCAGAACCCATAACTATAAAATAGAACTTTATTATTACTTATTTTAAGCCACACATAGGAGAGTTATAGTCTCCATATCTTAATATGGAAGGTGTGCTTTCATCTGGCTCCAGTTATTTATCTTTATAAACTTTTCAAGAGTGATAACAAAAACTGCTCACTCACTTGTGGCTCAAACACTCAATGCATTTATACTGCCACTGAATCATCTTATGCTGATTTTCATTCCTTGGAATGTGTTATGTTCTGCCAAGCTTGCACAAATTCTACAAGAACTCAAAGTATTGCTATAACTAACCAAACTCTTAGACATTTCTTTTTCATATTGCTTGGCTTGCAGTAAGGCTCTGTTACTTTGTAGTTTTATTTATTTTCTAGATTAAAATATGCATAAGGGCAAATAAATCAGTCTAAATTCTTTCATTCACTCTTGCTATCATGGAATTCTTCAGCAAATCCACTACAATCGGCACTATCACTGAATTCTAAAGTTTCAAAAAGAGTGTGTATACTTCCTGGTACAATCTGTAATGGCACTTTCTTCAACTATTATGAGTATGTTTTGAGCTGATGGTGCATCATTCTACTCTTTCAGATATATTTTATAATTGCTTAGACAGAAACACTGTGATTACCTCTGGGTTTTTTGTTCTGGAAACACACTGGATATTATTAGTCTTTCTTACTAGAAGCTGAATTTAGAAAAATCCCTATGTTTTTTTTCTTGCTTTGTAATCTGGAATCTGTTTAGAATTAAATGACAGCATGCCCAGGCAGATGAACAACTGTTAAAGTGGCAGTGGACTAATATCACCCACAACGTCTATGACAATCTACTGGGTAGAAGCAGTGACTCTGTCAGATACACATGTAATTTACTGAAATTAACTGAACTTTAAAATGCTGCCAAAATGCATGAAACTAGAAAATGACATCCAGAGTGAGGTAACAGAGACTCAGAATGATAAAAATGCTATGTACTTACCCCAAAGTGGATTTTAGACATAAAGCAAAGAATAACTAGTCTATAATCCATAACCCCTGAGCAGCTAGGTAACAGAAAGAATTTAAGAAAGACATTCATAGTTCCCTCTGGGAATGGAAAATAGATAAGTTCTTCTGAGTAAACTGAAACCATAAGGGAGAGAAATCAAGGAAAGGTAGGAGGAGAACATAAGAAAATGGGATGGTTGAGTAGGGGAGTTAGAGAAAGAAGACAGAGGTAAAATAACAAAGTAGAAGCTTGTTAGAGAGCCATATTGGGATTAGAAAGAAATCTGGTTGTAGGGAAATATCCAAGAACTCACAAAAATGATCTTGGGGCTAAAATTCCAAGCAACAGTGAAGAAGGTCCCCCAAATGACTATTCCTATAACTGTGGTGACATGTTATATATTTAGTAAAAACAGCCTGGAATATTAGAGAAGAGATCTACCCATAGTTAATTCAGGAATATCAGAGAGTGGTAACTGAAACCTTTTATCCCAGCATGAGGAAAGACTGGAGTGGTGACCTTTGCCTTTATTCCCAGCAGATCTGAGTTTTAAGCCAGCTTTGTTTACAGAGGAAGTTCCAGGACCCCAGCCAGGTAGTGGTGGTGTCTTGCCTTAAATACCATAGCTCCAGAGAAAGAAATCTTTCAGTGTTTCTGTGAGTTCAAGACTAACAAATAGTAATAGCCCAGTCTTTTTATTATTATTATGAATAAAGTCACATTTTCTATCCGTGTATATCCTTATTCAAGGTCCCTTCCCCCTCCCTTTAATCTTAACCTGGATGTGATACAACTGAGGGAAGAAGGTATTTAAGGCAGGTGGAAGAAGACAGAGTAGGCATTAGAAGCAATGAGGAACAAGGCTGAGGAAGGTCAAAGACAGCTGGGTGAGATTTGACTGCGGTGTTTCTTCTCTTTGATATTCCAGCCTTTCCCTGATATCTGGCTCTGAGTTTCATTTATTACAATTGTAATTCATGTAGCATATAACCAAATGAAAAAACACACTAATTGTCATTATAGAACTTTCATCCAACAACTGATAAAAGCCGATACAGAGAGCCATAGCTAAGTTCTGGGTTGAGATCCCAGTCTTGCTGAAAAGAGGAAGAAGAGATTGTATGAGCAAAGGGGACAAGATTATGATAAGGAAACTCACAGAGAGAGCTTAACTGAGCTACTGAGCTAGTTGACTCTATATTAACAGCTGGGGAACCTACATGAGACTTAACAAAGCACTCTGAATGTGGATTAAATCTGAATGGTGTGGGCAGTTTGTGGGATCTTTACCAATGGGACCAGATTATTCCTAGTGCAAAAACTGGTTTCTTGGAGCCCATTCCCTACACCTTCATCATCTTTAGTACTGGTGAAAAGGGCTTGTTCCTACCTACACTGGATATTCCAAACTGCATTGACTCATCCTGGGTGTCCTTACCATCTCTGAAGATGAATGAGGGGACAGGGGAAGCTGGAAAGAGAAAAGGGAAGGACAACAGTGGTGGGTATGTTAAAACAATTTAAATATAAATTTAAAAAAAATGCTACCAAAAATTAAAGCTCATTAATTCGATTTGGAGAAAATATTCTTCTGGTGAAATATTCCCTGATTACACAATTTCATACCTCTAAAACCTGTACATAGATTTCTTGTTTTGATTATGAGTATAAAGTGACATCCAACGTTAACATTTTTTAGAAAATTCAATGGACATTAGTGTGACCACAACTGAGATTTATTTGTATAAAACAAATTAAGGGGTAATATTTTTAAATTATTTTAAAGACATATATGGTGCTATGAAATTGGGTTGCATATTTTTTGTGTTTTATTTCCAAAGACACACATGTTGGAAATTTTATTCTCAGTGTGGCAATGCTGAAAAGAGGTGGAGTCTTCAACATATGTAGATTAAGTAAGGCTTACAAAGACATCATCCATCATCCAGTAACGAGTCAAATAGAAGCCTCATCACAGACTGAGCAAATGTGGCCTCTGTATTTGCCATTATAATTTCCAAAACTGTGAACTAAATAAGTTCATTCTTTCATAAGAACTTAACTTCAGATATTTTGTTAACTGAAGTGGGAAATAGGTTATTACAGGTAGAAAATCATGACTATCAAACACTTCTATTGTCTAGACTTTTCATATGCTGTTTTGTAGGGTTAACTGTAAGAACTATTTTGGTCTCATATCCACTTGAAACATGGTAAAATATAAGAAGGTGTCAATCAGTGACATAGTAAAGCATAAAATATTTTTGTGAGTTCTTTTATTGTAATATTTAACAATGATTCATTTATAAGCTTTTACTATGGTCTTTACTATTTCTCTATAAATTAGTTTAAAATTGAGAATAGAGTTGATATTGAAGGTCAAGATGTTCTGTAAAATTTAAACTGTATTAAGTATAAAATAGATGGAATTCAATATATCTTTACATATCAAATATCATTGTGTATATTTTAGTGGAAGATTTAAGTGTAAGGAAGTTATCAATGTGATTTATAATGTATCCATCCTGATGAAGAATGTCTTTCTGTATGTAGTTAATATGCTTTATTACAATTGTTAAATAAAAAAATTGTTTTGGCTTATTGCAAGGCATCTTAAAGGCAGGCAGAAAATCCAAAAAGAGATAAGTGAGAAGAATGGCAGAGTCTGAAAGAAGTTACAAGCTGATTTGCAGGAAGTAAGATGTAATGAATGAAACACAGGTAAAGCAAAAGGACACAGAGCAATAGATAAATTAATAGAAATGTGATAAGTTATAAAAACTAATTGGTAATAACCCTGTGCCATAGGCCAAAGAGTGTGTAATTAATATAAGCCTCTAAGTATTTTATTAGTTGCATGTAGATCCACAGGTACTTTATTAGTGGCTGTGGAACCACAAGTGGGAATTATTTGTCTGGACTGTGGTCCCAGACAAAGAATGATTTGTATACTATATGTTATGTTACAAAACAGTTTTATTAATATTTTATTTGATAATATCCCCAAAATTTTATTTTATATAAGTTGCCAAAGCTAAGATGTGCAATTCTTTTTTATGAAACATAAAATAAGATTTATTTTTTAAATTGCATTCTGGTAAAAAATATTTCCATATAGAGCTAAATTACCAGTAAACTTATAGCATCTTGTGTCCTTGTTATAAACCAGAGAAAGGCAGGTTACTGTGACTTGTGGGCCAATCATACTACATGATGAGTTCCAGACAAGCCATGACAAGATGGTGAGATCTTGGCTCAAAAAATAATATAATATAATATAAAAACAAACATAAAAGAAACAAAATCCCAAAAGCCATGTAAGATACATCTATATCTGAGTGCTAGAAATTATAACCACAATTATATTTTGATGTGGGATGTCTTTCTATATGCTGTGAATATCATTTGTTTGAGCCTATGGAAGAGTGTTTTAGAAGGAGATGGGAAATTTCAGCATAAAGGAAAAGGAGGGTGAAGTCAGGAGAGGAGTAATCCAGCTGCCTAAGAAGCAAGATGTAAAGAAATAGCTAAGCCATGGTCCAGGTGGCAAGACAGATTAATGAGAATGTATTGAGTTAAGATGAAAAAGCTGGCTAGCAATAATCCTGAGCCATAGGCCAAGCAGCATGTAATTACCATAAACCTCTGTGTGTTTCTATGGGACTGCAGGTCTGAAGACCTGAATCACAGGCTAGACAGGCCAGAAACCTATGATTACAATATGTCTATCATTTAATTTTATATTATATTTATTTTATTAGGATATTGGTAGAAAACCAATCAAAACATAAATATTAATTTTTGCATGGTGACAAATGTTTAAACTGAATGAGAAAAATAGATATTTAAGAAATCTAATTTTCAAGTATTTCCTGGCTCTCATTTATACATACTTCCAAATGCAACCTGTATGACCTGGTGCTTGGTTATTGAATTGGGTAAAATATAGGAAAATTAAAAGATAAAGCAGAGTTTGCAAGATATCACACAGTAAATAGTATTTAAAGGAATCATTGACCCAGTTTATTTTCTGATTCTTATGTTTTGTCTCATTTTGTTAGATGTGTTCTTTGGAAAATTTCTTCCTCCCACTAGACATGAATGCAATCTGTGGATAACATATTGTTTGTTATATTTACATGTCAATTACCTAGAAATATAATCCAAATTGGCTTTTTGATTTTGAGAAATCCTGCTGGTCAGAGGTTGCAGTCTACCATAGTCTGACAGCTTTCTGTAAGCTCAACAACATGGAGGATTCATTCCTTCCCAGATAGGATTTCTTGCTTCCTACCTGCCCTTATATAGAAAATGTCTCTAGGCCAAAAAGACTGACCTTATCTGAAAACTGGCTCTAAGACTCAACATCTGATTTTATCTTTAGCATGACCAGTATCCATCTAAAAGCATTTCCCTTACTGAATTTGATAATTAAGACCTGTACTAGGAGCTTTATTATATGATTCTAATGCCACTAACCCAGCCTTATGATATAAGCATGGCACTTAGTAAAAATTAGGGTTTGTCCACAGGATTCCAAATCTTAGATATTTCCTCTATTCTGAAAGTTGAGCTGATTCACAGAAGTCATCTCCTGGAGGGCTATCTTTGTCATACACACAGCCCTATAAATCCTGTTTCCATCTTCTGCTTTTTTCACCTTTGTAAACTAATGCAGGCAATAATCCCAAGGAAGAAACAGAATCATATATTGCTACTGTATAATTTAGAACACAGGTAAATTAGTTTTAAATAAAATATTCACAAGTATATAAAAACTTAATTTTGTGTAGATTTCTTTCGGTTCTTTTCTCAGATGATTTAGAGAATCTTTTTTTTTTAATTTTTGGTTATTATTTGTGAGGAAAGTGATTATGTGTGAAATTGTTGCTAAGAAATAGTTTGCAAATGATTCCAAATTAAAAATTCTTTACTATTTATGATATCTAATCTTATAAAACAGAATGATAGAAACATAACCATCCATCAGATATATTAGTGAAGTCAGAATTTTATATTAAATGAAGGAGAAACAGTTGAAGCAGATTTCTAAAAATTTCATATCCAATAGTTATCAGAATCAAGTAATTACAATTTAGCTGACAATTGCAGTACCTTTTCTTCTAATACATGTAACCATACATTCACAGAACTGATATTTTAACGAATTTTTAAAATTGTTTAGTAATCATTTTATCTGGTTTTGTTACATAATGAATTTAGCAGTTGTAAATCTGTATTAGCCAAATCTAATTTGATAAAATCTGTTTTCAAATCTGGATTTATGTAATTCTGTCAACTAGTCCCATGGAAATATTATTTCAAGCCTCTGCTGATGTTTTAGTTAAACCCCAAGGAAGGAATTTATAATTTTATTTATTTATATAAAATATAGGTACTATTTACTCCTCATTTAGCTTGATAATATTTTGACTTCACTAATATATGATACGGGTGACTATGTTATTATTCATGCTGTTTTACACTTTATTTTTGATTCAAGAATAGATGATCTTTGATAGTAATTTTGCAAAATGTGATTTAGATTCTCTCTCCTCCCTCCCTCTCTCTCTCTCTCTCTCTCTCTCTCTCTCTGTGTGTGTGTGTTTTGTGTGTGTGTGTGTTTATGTCTTGTGTGTCTTGTGTGTATGTTTTCAATTCTTAAGAGACCACTTAGATTAATAAATTATTTGCTATGATTGTGTTTCTTTAAATATAAACATAAAGTAAGGACTTTTCTATATAATGGAAGGTCATCAAATAGTTCCTAAGACTATAACAAAGTTAAAATTTATATTAATTTATGAATCTTATTTCTGAATCAAGGTCTCTAAATATTTTGTTTCAGTATCTAAAGTAATACATAATAGTTGTTTCAAGATGGGGCATGTGAAGTATATAGCATGCATTGATTCATTTATCTAGTCAGCCAATATAAATCTCATAAAAACATGCCACATGTCTATGGACAACAAATGAATTGGCTTTCTGCCCTAATATTTGATTGAGAGAATGGCACTGAAAAGAAAACTAATAGCCGCAACCTATGTAACTTGTCTCTTCACAATAGTATTTTTCCTCTAATTTTATAGGAGCCATGTCCCATAAGAAATGAAAGTACCTGAAATTAGCTGATGGCACATAAGTTTTCATAAGAATAGCAAGTTTAGTTTAAGTTATATACAACAATATTTTAATTTACTTAGGTTTTTGACAAAAAAAAACTGTATTTTCATCAAAAATAAATATATTAAAATAAAATCTCATATTACTGACCAGCTAACTTAGCAACATTTGGTTCTTGGTTTTACAAAAGTAAATAAGAACAACAAAGAGGGAGAAAAAAAAAAGAGATGAAGAGATGGAGATCTTAATAGAGAAAGCCAATATGGATTTGGAAAGAGACAGGTTGCTAGGGAAACCTTTTAGGTGTTTACTATAGCCATGCCCCCACCTGCAGGAACTCTCTCCAAAGCCTCTGTCATAGGTGTGTGCCTACCCTTTAAAATTTCCAACCACGTGGAAGACTGTCTCTTTTCTCTTCTTCTCTGCCCCCTACACTCTTTCTGTCTCTCCTTTCTCCTCCCTTCTCCTTCCTTAATAAACCTAATATGACTCTCTTGGCAGTGTTCAGGCAAGTTCTTTTCACATGTGAAACACTAACAAAACCTCTAAGTACTCACAGGATATCCCTGGCTAGGTTTCCAGCCAATCATGGAGGGGGTGCCTAAACAGGACTTCTCCTACAATCAAATGTATAAACACCCTAAGTGTTATCACAGAACTTATATCCAACAATGAATACAGGGGGAGGCAAAGGTACATGGCTGAGCACTGGGCTGAGCTCCAGGTGCAGCTGAGAGCAGGGGAGGAGAGTCTGTATGAGCAAGGGGACAGCTATTATGAGGAAAATTCTCACAGTGATGACTTGCTGGAGTTCTGGGTAGCTCACTGAATCAAGAACAGCCACTGGGGAACCATCAGGAAAAGCAGGTAGGCCCTCCAAGGATAGGCAACTATCCACTACATGAGAAGTATGTGAATCCTCAAATGGAGGGATCAGAATGTGTTTCTGCATCTGGGCTGGCACATTGGAGCCCATTCCCTTCAGAGGATCACCTAACCCAGTCTTGATATTAGGAAGAGGAAATAGGACTTGCCTGTAGTGAATGTTGACCTGATCCACCTTAGGACTTCTTGCTGTTTCTAGGGAGGGGATGGGGAAATGGGGAGGAGGGAGGCTGAAGGCTGAATGGGAGGGGCTGGGAGGGGGAAGGTAAAGAGAGTAAGAGGATAAATGGATAAAACGATCTTATTTTAGAAATAGAAAAAGAAATATAGCTATATTAGCTTAGACTTCTCTCATTTTAAGCAGATGGTTGTAAAAAAGAGACAATTTAGAAATAATTTGCATGTTTATTCCAGAGTTATATTTTGGAAATATCATTGATAATTACTACTCTTTCTGTCAAGTGAAGAAAATGAGAAATATCAGCAAATGTAAGTCAGATTAACCATTCTTTTAAGTACAGTGACACTTTACATATGCTACCAAGTTCTCATTAAATATCAGGGTAACCAAGTTCATTTTTCACCAGTATCCCCCTCCAAAAAGGACAAAGAATTATTCTGATAGTTTAAATATTACTGTGAAAATTACTCCTACCAATTGTGAAAATTCAGAAATACTTTCCCATGATACTAATACAAAGTCATTACTGAGAAACTCTGGCTTTATATCATCTTTTCCAATAAAATAATTCAATGTAGCATTGTTTTGTTTTCATATATGTATTGTCTGTGTACAATCTCAATGTTCCTTAGATGGCGAGTTTGGCTTTTTATAAATCATTCAAAATGAGTAATGAAAGCACACAAATGTGCATATACATACCAACACTTCATTTATGTGTACAGCTTGTATTTAACTATCGCTAATAGAATTTCTATAAGAATATAAAATAGATATGAACAACACTAACATCTAAAGTGCATCAACATTATTAACATACATTTTTACTTTTCTTGATTTTTATTATGGATTATTTGAATACACACATCATCTGCCTCTGTAGTACAGAAGAAGGAAACTTAACTCCAGCTTCATATATACATTCTACTTTCAGTCCACCTATGCATATCTCATTAGAAGAAAGGGTTTTTTTCCTCTGTGTAACTCTGAAGCCTGTCCTGAAACTTGCTCTGTAGACCAGGCTGGCCTCCAAATCATAGTGACTCTTTTGCCTCTTCCTGCTGAAAGCTGAGTCTAAAGGTGTGCACCACTACCACCTACCTTAGAGGAAAGTTTTTTGAATGGTACTTTCTCTTTAAATTTTAATGTAAATATGTTTTCTATTCACTGTATTTCATTCTACATTTTCTGAGTAAGTATATTGTCTGTTGTACACTTGCATACAGTCAAATTTTATCCTTTCAATACACTGTATAAACTTAGTTTACATACAGTCACATACCTTTCACATCCATTTAGGGCTATAAAAACATGATAAAAAAACATGTAAAATCTACACGATGTATGTAGCAGCTACTCCCTATGAAAATCAATGAATTAGATGTTATTAGTTCCAATTATTATAAAAGCAACTAAGTAACAAATTTCTGAATGTCTTGTCTTAGATTTCATACTTAACTTGAAGCTGGAATGATTACTTATGAATTTCATGCTCATAAATACTATATTATATAACATGTCTAAGTTTACCTTAACAATAATCAGTGATTAATAAAATAAGCAGAATTATTGTTTTACAACTCAATACACCCAGAAACTGCCATTCTGAGTAGGATGGAACTTAAATACACTGCACTAAATTGGACATACTTGGAGAAATGAGGGGTTGTCAGGATGGATGCTTGAGATTTCTATTTTTTCTTGCTTTTGTAAATAATTAATATTTTAGGTAGAAGCATCTGCTAACACCATGCATTGTAATTTGTTTTGATGCAGTTGGTGTGAATGGATTGCTTTTTGGAGGACAAGAAAATCCAGTTGTTAAAACTTATCCAGCATGTATAACCATCTCATGCCTTTGTATACTGTTGGTGTAGATGCTGACTGCATATTACTTTTTGGGTACATGATATCTCTTAGCAGAAGTAAAGATTAGCAGATTTTTTTTTCCAGGGAGTAGAACACAAGTGCAAAAAATGTAAAAGTCTAAGGTCATGGTACTCGTTGGATATTTCTTTTCAAATGTATGAAAAATTATCAGTTCGTAAAACTATCATTACAGAGATATGTGCCTTAGTATGGTAGTTAAAAGGATGGTCTTTGGATCCAGATTGCTTTTGTGTAAATCTCCATTGGAAATAACTGGCTGTATAGTCTTAGAAAAAATATATTCCCTCTCTGTTTCACTTTTCTTAGCACAAACACAAAGATAGCCACATTCCCAAACTATAATTCCAGAACTTACTTGTAAGTATTGGTGTTCTGGTCTCAAGTTCTCTTTTTTCAATAAAAATGATTTGATATGTATATTTCACTGGAACATGGAAACATTTTTTGAAAATCTTAAACAGAAAACAACTATTTTAAGACTATCAGGTCAGAACAGTTGCAATAAATGCAGATTTTTAAAGTTATAAAAGAAAAAATGTATTTTAAAAAATATAAATTCAAAAATTCTGTTTTATTTTGAGGGAAATAAAGTTGAGAGACTATTTTAAGTAAATATTCAAAATGGAAGAAATTAGATAAAATGTCTAACTTCCCAGCTGGGAAATGTCTGCAGATATAGCAAATACTTACTCAGCAGATCTCTATTTTTATCCAAGTAGCTTGCCAAGAAATACAGTGGCTGCAGTTTTCTCTCATCTCTTATGTGAGCTGCAGCACAGCTAGAAATTCTGAAAATGTATGCCAATCCTTTAATGTGCCTGAGTGGGCAATGGGTAACATTCAGGTCAGCAGATTTGCCTCTAGCTCACTATTGTGAAATTTGGCACAGTTAAAAATGGCAAACTGGGTTAGGTCTAAGTTGACAACACATTGCTCCTATTTGAATATATTTCAAAACCAGGATGTTATATCCTTGCTATTTGTCTTAGAAAGCAACTCTGTAGATACGTATTACCTTGTGAGATCTAAGAATGTTATAGTTTAAAATGTCACTATGAATACTTTGTAACTCATATGGTTGTTCTATATACAGTATACCTTAACTTTCGGAGTACTTTTCACACATGAAGGCCAAGGTTATTACTATTTTAGTTTCAAATACCAGATTCTCCCTTAGCATTATCACTAATGTTGGTTTATTTACAAGGCACTTCCTGATGCTTCTAATTAGCAAAATCTGGCTTTCCTCAATCTGCTTTATTGTCTTAGTTCTTAGGGAAAGAACATGTTATAAGATGGCAGTATATAGAAAAATACAAATAGATTCAAGCCTATCACCCAGCAAACAACTCAAATCCTAGTGGATCAAAGACGTCAACATAAAACCAGCTACGCTGAACTTTATAGAAAGGAAAGTGGAAAATATCCTCCAAAGAATTTGCACAGGTGACCACTTACTAAATATAACATCATAGTTATTATTCTAGTTTTTAAAAAATAAAACTTAAAGTTAATGATTATTAAGAATACACTGTTAGGAAGACCATCCATAGAAGTTTCACCAACATGACTGCCTAAAGATGATCTGAATAAATACATCAAAGTATACTTGCCAAAATGGATGGAGAAAAAGTCCATGAGGACTGCACTCTACAAAAAGAAAACAAACAAAAAAAAAACCATTAGCATCTAACGAATGCTCAGAGTGGGAGAACTAGTCTTCCTCAGGGAAGAACACATCAATATGTTATTAAATATCATGTAACTATCCTTGATGACATTGAATAACCCGAGAATATCATGTTGAAAGATATGTGTCTATGCATACACACACACATATATATATATACATATAAATTTATCTATACATATAAAATTTAAGGACTGCTTTAAATGTTAGGCTATCCTTGGTATCATAGTAAGGCAGTAAGGCTCTCTATAAAATATGTGTGTATATGTACATATATACACACACATATATATAAATAAACAAGCCATAATTTTGAAAGAACAAGGAAGTGTATATGGAATGGTTTTGAGGGAGTAAGTAAAAAAGAAAAATGATGGAATTATAATCTTAAAAATAAAAAAGCCACAGATCCCAATTAATAAATTAATAACACTGTAAAAATGTAAAAAAAAATAAAAATAAAAAAGCAATAAACTAAGCATTGATATTTAGAGCAAGTTGTATTACTTAATCAAAGAATCATGTAAAATAAAAGTAGTTTATATTATTATTCATTTGTAGATTGAATAATAGAGGCACATATTAACTGTATATCATCTCAATACAATGGTTCATACAACTAAAATTTGTGAATAAACTCTTGAAGAGGCTCAAACAAAAGGACTGCCTTAAATTTTAGTCTATTCTTGGTGACACAGTAAGACTATAAAATACAGAGCAGGAGAGTAAACACTCTGGGAGAACACAATGTGTAAAATTAATTCTAGTTACAATAAAAGAATAATGCTAAGAAAGGATAAAAATGGAAATGTAGCACATGCTAGTAAGTAAGCCTCTTAATAAGATTTGTGTTGTGAATCAGGAAAATGTTTTATATCTTAATAAATTAATTAAAATGGAAAAAACTAGCATTTGAACTTCTAAGCTGTCTTAATTTCATCAATACAATCTTATACTCATTATTTTATTATTTGCCCATAAATTTTTGTTTACACCAAGACATCTGATTGCTAACCAAATACAACTTTACTGTAAAGATCTAGTGCAATGGTTCTCAACCTATTGGTTATGACATTATATAAGGGTCCTATATCACATATCATGCATATCAGATATTTTCATCATAGTTATAAAATTTTAATAAATTAATATTATTCTTCAGAGTTGCCAGATAAAGAACTACATTAAAGTGTTGCAGCATTAGGAAGGTTGGGAAACACTGATTTAGAGTTTTGCATATAATTTTTAAGAATTTTAATTCTACAAACTTTTAATCCTTATTTTTTACATGTACATATGGATCTACTGGTTTCACAAGCAAGCCATTTTTAGCATTTCATGTTATTTTATATTTTCATTTATTTATTGGTTCATTTCTAAAGTGAATTTTGCCATGCCAACTAGCTTCAAATTCATATTTTGACTTTATTCTTCTGAGTGGGTATTTGTGACAGTATCCCTGGGGGAACCCACACCAATATATACTACTCCCAAAGACAAACCAAAGCAAAGAAAAAGCTAAAGTCTATCTTGATAAACAAATGAGATTTATTGGGGTTATTCACAGGAATAAGGATGAAAAATCATAAATAGAAACAGAAATGGCTCAAAGACAGCTGTATCACCAAAGCCCACCTTGGCATGAATGACAGCTCACAAAAGATTGAAACACTTAGCACACTGCACAACCTGAGGATAGCTCAACAGATTGGAGAGTATCCTTTCCAGGTGACTCAGTTAATCTAAACATCTTCTAAGCTGGTTAGCTGATCTGTTTCCTTCAGGCAGTTAAGCTAGTATGCTTTTTCCAGGCAGCTTGGACAATCTCTGTTTCTTACAGTTAGCTCCACTGCTATAGTAGTTTTAATGAGATGTTCCCCCAAATTCTCACATATGAAAATACTTGGTTACATGTTGGAAGCTGTTTGAGGAGGATTTGAAGGTGTGACCTGCTGTCATTGGGGGCCATCTTGGCAGTTTGAAAAGCCACATATAATATACCTTTTAAACTAAAAAGAACTATACCTATAATTATTAAACCTTCAACCACCCAAAGACCACAGAAGGATATAATATTATCCAAATAAACAGGAAGTGCAAGCAACTTCCAAAGTCTAGAAAATGACAGAGATGACATCTGTCTGCCTGGACAGTCACCCAAAGTTCCTTTGTAATATTGGGGCACCATCTCCAGCCTTTATGGCTAAAAATCTCTGTCATATCTTTCAGTGATGCAGGAAAACTGACACAGTCAATCAGTTGCTTCTTCTTGTGTCCAGAAGGATGCCTGGAAATGTTTTCTGCAAAGCAGGAAATTGAAGGACCATCTCGACTTGTACTGCCAACATTCAGAGGTCACTTTCCTATGGAACCTGTATATCCAGTTTATACAGCATACTATCAAGCAGTCAATAGCAGAACAGTTTCTTTTCCACTGGCTAACTGTTGCCACAAAGTAAATTCCACATGAAGTTTCTTCAATGCCCATCTTTTTCCTGAAATATATTGGTACTGCCATGAGCAGAATTGTCTCACTGTCCAGAAAAGTCTAAGTTCTTAAAATAATTTAAATGCCATATTCTGCATGTCTTTGCAGTGTTTGAAGACTACCTAACTAATTAAAATATACTTTTGTATACCTACAAAATCCTAACTAACATTACTATAAGTTTGGTTATCATAGATGACTATTAATCTGCATTTCTCAATTACATATTTCAGTTTTATATGAGTTACATCAGTGTCATACCTTAATCAAGAGTAGAAAAATACATACAGCATAACAAAATTGACCTTAATTTTATATCAATAAATCAAAATTCACTTATCTTTTTTAATCATTCCTATGTCGTATCCTCCTCCCTCTTTTTCTTTCTTGTTTTTTTTTAAAGAAATTGACTATGACCATTAACCATTTATAATGAAAACAAACATTAATAAGCAATATTTTGGGGAAATTGGACATAGTTTTCTTTCTTTTACTACTTCCTGCTGTCAAAGAACAATGACGATCTCATGGGGTTTTGAAGCTGGATCATGTCAGCTGGCTGTCTTCGAAGCTGATCTCATCAGAGAATTTCAGGTTGCCTTTGCAAATGGAACCACATTTGCCTAGACCATTTGATCTACATTTGCCTACAGGTTTTGATCTTCTGTGGAGACAAAAACAGAAACTCTTTTCCCAAGTAATATATTCTTATAAACAGATTTCAAATTCAAGATATCTTTAAAGTATATGTATTTGTTTATCTTAGCAGCCTTAGCAATCAATTGTCTCTCTGCAATTTGCTCATTAAAAGTTAAAAAATTAAAAGAAATAAAAATAAACATAATCCAGACTCTCTGTTTATTTGCCATCTTTTCATGGCCTTTTTTTATATGTTTATTTCTCTTTCTCTTTCTTAAAGGGCTTTCTTTGGAACCTGGTCCATATGGCAGCTTTTGTCCCCCAAAGAAATGAATCACATGCTTATATCTTTTATACTGTTTGGCCCATGTCTTAAGCACATTACTAGCTAGCTCTTTCATCTTAAACCAACCCATCTCTATTAATCTTCCCACCATGTTGCTCGGCTCCATGGCTCACCTGGTTTCTTACATGACTGTCTTCTTTGGGGGTTGGATGGATTCTGACTTAACTCTTCCCTTCCCCTACTTGCCTGTGCTCTGATCCTCCACCCACTTCTACCGTGCTCTACATAGGCCAAAAAGAGTTCCTTTATTTTCAGCATACAGAGAACATTCTACCACAAGTGTCCATCTATTTCCCACATCTAAGAAACATACTTTAATATCAAGAATAGACTTCACTGCAGAATCAAAATGTGAAAAATTGTATTCTATGTTAATGGGCTGCAATTTGTCCATTTATTCTAAGTAAATAAGCAAATTTCTCCAAAATTGATCAAATATTTTGACACAAAAGAAGCCTCAACAAGTATAAGAAAATTGGCATAACATCCTGAATCCTCCCATAATACCACAGATTAAAACTGGATGTCAACAACAAGAGAAACACCAAAAAATATTCAAAGTAATGGAAACTTAGCTTACTAGTGAACAAACATGGCTCAGGACAGAAATTAAGAAAAAAAATTTAGAATTGAATGAAAATGAATGCACAATATGTAGAAATAATAGGACACAGAGAATGTGGTTTTAACAGGTAAATTCACAACACTAAACACAAGAAAAATTGGAGATATCAAATGCTAATAAACTTAATATTTTGGGTCATAAAAAAGAAATTAGGCCAAAAGGAGCATATGAAATAGTCTAACCCATAAGTACTTGATAAATTATAAACAAAACAAACAAAATATTAACAGAACAAAGTTTGCTCTTTGATAAAATGAGTAAGATTGACATACTCTTATCCAAATGACATAAAAGCCTTAGATAAATTATACAATTAATAAAGTTAGAGATGAACAAGGAACTTAACTACGGATGCAAAGAAAATTCAAAGAAATCCATAGATGCACTTTTAAAATGTATATTCCATTAAAAAGGAAAATTTGAAAGCAATGGATGATTTTCTTAATACATAACATTTTCCAAGGTTAAACCAAGATAAGATAAAAAATTTAAACAGAATATCTTGTAGTAAAATAGAAGCTGTAATTAAATCTCCAAAGCAAAAAAAGAAAAAAAGAAAGAAAGAAAGGAAAAGAAAAGAAAAGAAAGAAAGAAAGAAAGAAAGAAAGACATTCTAGGACCAAATGGTTTTTAGTGAAGAATTCCACCAGATATTCAAAGAATAATTAATGACAATACTCACATTAGTCCACAAAATAGAAAAAGAGGAAGTATTGCTTAATTTGCTTAATGAGGCCACAGTTACCCTAATACAATAACTATATAAAGAGACAACAAAGAAGGGGAATTAAAGATCTGTTTCCTCTATGAGCATATAAAAGTTTTTAATAAAATATTTGCATATCAAATCTAAGAGGATACTGAAAGGGTAATCCACTGTGATTTAGTTGGCTTCATTTCTGAGTTACTGGGATGGTTCAACATATGAAAACTAATAAATGTATTTCACCATATAAACAAACTGAAATATAGAAATCACATTATCATCTTATTAGATGTAGAAAAGGCTTTGGCTCAAATCCTTTACCACTTTATGAGAAAAATCCTGGAGGGATTAGAGATACATAGGACATACAGCAACAAAATAAAAGTAGTTTTCTGCAAGCACAAAGCTAATATCCACTTGAATGGAGAGAAATTCAAGCAATTCCACAAAAAGTTACTAATGACACAAGGCTGATCATTCCTTTTTTGGTGCTGGGGTTTTATTTTTTTTATTATTATGAATAAATAAGTCACATTTTCTATCTTTGTATATCCTTATTCAAAGTCCCTTCCCCCTCCCACCACATCAGATCATTCTCTCTTCTCCACATCTCCCTATTCCCCCTGATTATTCTTTATATACCTATTCAATTCAGCTATTAAAATATTAGGTGAAGGATAACATATTGTATATATTATTTTTCTTCAGTAATTTCTGTGAATTCAACTCACACTCTGAAGTAATTTTTTATCTAATTTATTCTTTTGTATGATCATAAATTATATTACATGTATTATCATTCTATAGTTTTGCATAGATGAGGATAAAATAAACACAACAATTTTCATAGAATTTATTTATAGGAAAAAGGAGAAATTAAATAGTTGAAAATATGATAGGGAAGCACATGCTATATAATGCACGTGGAGGTGAGAGTTCCACTTTTTGAAAGAGATTTTCTTC